>JAHDVE020006661.1:0-95981 GCA_022606495.2 Halesus radiatus
TATGTGGCGGTTCATCCTCACACCCCACCCCTCTGGGGAAACAGTTACGTATGTTTTTTTTTTATCTTTCCAAAGACGTGGGTAGAGCGAATCTTCCTCCACAGAAGTAAATATTTCCAAGTAACGTTTCGATGTACAACGTAAAGTATTCTTGACTAGTATTTCAGTCACTCGATCGTGTTTTCCTGGAACTTCTTCGTCCACAAATTAATGTGTAAAATTTTATATTTCGATTTATTTATTTACATATTTTTTAATATTCTTACTATTTATAATATTCGACTCAGAGTAGTAATAAGCAATAATTCTTTTAAAACTTCTTTTTTATATTGTTAAAAGTCTTAACTACCTAAATCGATATTCAACAATTTTTTTTATGTCGCAAAACGCACATGCTTTTACAAAAAAAGATGTTCAAATAATTCAAATTAAAAGAACAGATTTCTTATGTAATTTAGATATTGAAAAACCATTCAATGACGTAATTGAAGAATAAGTGCATCTCTTTGACATAATTGTCAAAGTTTCCGCTCGTTAAACTCTACTGGGCTGCTCATAGAGACTAGAGATTAGGCATCTCCAATCCATAAACGAATTTTCACTCACTTTGACTATCAAAACTAATTTAATTTCGTTTTAACGATCTAGCAAATTAGCATTAGTTTTAATCCCCCCGTCTCTTACATGTTTCTCCCCTTCAGACATTAGAACTGTAAAGTGCTTCATCTATTAAGACATTCGATATTTCTCACGGATACTTAGTGTTTTTATTTTATTTTATAATCGAACAAAACTAAGATATTGGTCATTATCCAGGGTGAATCAGGACGTATCTACCTGATAAACTGTGACCAGCGATACCTGAGCATATTTTGGGGAGAAAAGACAGATGGATATTTTAGGTATAGGACAGTTAGGGTTGTTGTGGGGGTTGGGCAGTTACTCAGTTCAGTAACCAGTGACGACACGTGAAAAAATTATTTCACTTTGATTTAAGAATGCATATTTTTTTAAATTGTCAATAACAAAACAAAAATTTACGGGGCGAAAAAGCCACCTATACCGGACGGGTCTTGTGGGACCTCTCACCACGAAGCGCTACTGTGGAATGGTTAAAAAATACTCCCCGCGCAGTATTTACGATGCCCTACCAGACGTTACCCCAGTCCTCATTTCCCCTCGCCTGCTAAGGCTCTGAGTGGTTTTGATTGGTCGTCGCTCGGACCAATCCCAGCCTCCTCGGATTGTTTAGCAACGCTAAGAACTCAGGATAACTGTTTATTCAATATTTTGGTTAATTTTAACGGAGTTCGGCCGATAAAATAAAATAATAAATATCGCAGGAAGATAGGCCGGACTCCTCTTTGTATTAAAAACTAATAAATTTAAATATATGTTCAGATGTAAGAATTATATGTAAGAATTCCCCGATTATAACTGGGCCTGGGACCCCATATTCTTTCTTGTTTTCATAATAACTAAATAAATAAATATGATAGAGAGAAGTAATTTGGGTTGAGATAAAGAATACAAGACTGCCAATATAATGAAGAATATTAAGATTTTCTGAGCATTACTCAGCGCGTGACACGAGCTCAGAAAACCCTCGCCTCAGGCAAATTCGGGACGCGCTGCATATCGCGCCCGGCTTAGCGCCGGGGAGTATAAATACAAGCACACGGCCCGTTCCAAGGCAGTCTCATTTCTTCGCTCAACCCAACGCTATCTCTTCAACTGGAACCTACAACTGCCTTTGACTTCTCACCTTTGGATACCCGACCACAGCAGGATTTACAAAAGTCGACATTGTTTCCCCTTTGCAAGGAACAATATTTGGAAATCCAGAGCGAGCCCGACGCCCTAGACATCACGGATACGATAACGACTTGACCAGCACCCTATTTTTATAGTCTATGGACCGGACCCTGAAGTGTCTGGAACAGCCACCTAATTTTTTTTACTCCAAATCTGATCAGGAACACTGGTTAAAGTTTTTCAGGTATGTCCTGGCGTACTCTAATAATATAATAATAATAATTGAATAATTAAAATTTTGTGAATAATCACCCCAGGGGCGCTGTACAAATATTACTTTGCTAGGGTTTATCTTATTACGTTCAAACAGATACAAAAACTTTCTTACCTGGCAGGTCACTCTAGATTAACATGTTAGATTATTAAGTTTTAGCTTGGCAGATACGATTTTTAACACACTATTTTTTTTTTTTTTTATATGAATACCTCACAAGAGTCCCAACTGCTCCCAACCGTCTGGAGCCAGTGAGACTATGACATTACCAATTGGGGAATGTTGTGAGGCTGAAGGTATTGGGGAGGGGAAGGAGAAGGGGGAGAGGAAGGTTGGGAATACCTGGCTATTCAGATCTGGTCACCAAACACAGCTAAAAGCCATTTCAAGCAACGTTTCAATTCTGAATGGTGGTCTTTCACCAGGGCGATACTGAGAGTATCTTCCACTCTGAAAGTAAATAAACTAGGACACAAAATATCAGAAAACGCTGAAAATTGCATTATATTGCAGATACTGTTTTATTCTATTTTTTATTGGCATTATATTTATTAGAAGAGTTGGTATTTATTTTAAATGACTTTTTACGAATTTAGGACTTGAAAATAGATTTTTAAAATGAACGAAAAAAGCTAAAAAATTCTAATCTAGGTTAAACTGAAAGTTTCGTTGATATTTATTTACTTTTACAAATGTTAACCTCTGTAACAAAAAAAATCATTTTAATATGGAATTCCACCATGAATTGACAGTTTCCAAATTATAAATAACTAACCGACTAGTTTTGCTATATAAATTGGGTATGCAACTGTACCATTCATGGGTAGATATGACTTTCCGAAGTGATGAGTTTTAAGCTTCCCTGTGAAATCTGCCGGATCTTTAATCTATCTTAAATCATATTTCAGTTTTATTTGGGCTTTCAGGCCTGACACCCCAAAAGCGCGCTCACTGAACTTAATATCTGGTGTACGCTTCGGTTTCTTCAACCTTCCGAAAGATGATGACGTCGCTGATCTAAGAGTTGACTGTCGTGAATTGGAAATTTTAGGGATGCACAGATCCTAAAGGTAAGCCCGGGGTTTCCCATTTATTGATTTACTTACCATCCAGCAAAGCTTGAACCGCATTATTTCAGGATATTAGAGCCAGCGAAGATTTTTTGGTTGTTCTGAAATATGGGAGTATATAGATACGCCGGTGAAAAGTCTAGCCGCAGCATTGGAACAGGAATTGTTGGAATAGTTGGTTAGACTTGCATATATTCCGTTGCAGTAGTCTAGACGTAAAACAACGTCCGAATTAAGTAGCAATTTAGTTGCCTCTGTTGGCAGATTTCTCTGCTTTAATTTACCTTAATTCGAAGAACCCTGTGCTTATAGAGGTATGTTCACTTGAGTTTTAAAGGGAAAAAAGCGTACAGATTAACACCCAGTAGTTTGATACATATCTTTGGAATAATATGAAATAGTTATTGGGGAGTTATCAATATTATTCTGACATTTACTTATGGCGGTCCAGAGAAACTTAGTCTTTGACGGATTCAGCTTCAATCTATTTAATATCATCCAACAAGTGATTGCTTCTAGACTCTCAGCTATGCGAGTTTTTAGTATATCTATTTCTTTTGATTAGTAGTAAAAGAAAACATGCCGGTCATCAGCATAGCAGTGGGATTGAAAATTAAATAATTCGATTATTTTGTGAAGAGGACAAAGAGTGGTGTGCCAAGAACGGATCCCTGGGGTATTCCAGATTAAGGGGTTGGATAATTTAATTGGTGTTGCCCCCCCTTCGATTCTTACGATTCTTTAAATACTGTATGTATAGAGAACTTTAGAAGAGCTAAACAATTTTAAAGCCCATATCTTTAATCTGACGTTATTATAAAGTGTACTCAAAATACAACGTATCGCAGAAAAATACTGGTCTATAAGTCTGGGAACACAGCAGTCAAAATTCTAAATACACGCACTACCGTATTATTTTGTTTTTTTTTTTTATGTGAATTATGCAACGCCTTGAAGCTGCCGATATCGACTACCTGTAGTCAATACGAAACATAAAATGCCTATTGCAAGGTTTTTTTTTTTTAAGTAACGAATTGTGTTTGATTTTTAACATTTTTCGGGAACATGCATTATTGTCGGGAATAGTATAAACTGATTAAAAAGAATGCAACGCTTAAAAGTACAGATGAGTATTTTTGTTAGGATTACTATACGAGTGTATTTTTTTAACAAAATTTATTTTGTTCTCCACATGAGTGACTTGCATACCATTGCTTTCACTACCCCAGTCAGTGGAACTCCTCCAATGTTGTCAGACAGAAGAAAATGAGAAGGAAAATGATATGAAAATCAGAAAGGTTGGGTAATTGGCTATTTTGATTAGTTACTATATATGAAGACCTTAACACTCTGGACCCTATATTCTGCTTTCAATCAGTACCTACTTACGTTTAAAGCACGAGTATGAACTCTAAGCAAAAATGTTGTGACAAAAATGGTCATCAGCCATAGAAAAGAACATTATAGGTATCCCCTCAAGTGATAAAAAAGATCAATAAGTGAATTAGGAGACAAAGGTAACCCACATTATCATCACAATCTGCAGAAAAGTGGCGCTATACGGGGCACGTAGAACGTTTAACAGATGACCTTTGAAATTCAGATACCAAATAATCCTTGGTTGAAAAAAATTAACAGAATTTCCTCACAGATGGATCGAGATGAGACAATTTATAAATAACTGCTTCTCCAAATGAAAGTCACAAAGAATCAGTAAAAATGGAGACACTTTATGCATATTCTATACAGCGGCATTATTGTTACATTTGGTTGCCTCTGACCAGGGTGATTCTGAAAATATCTAAAAAAGCGCGGATATATTAGGTAGATACCTATTTTTTTTTAAATTGTTTTCATATGAATATTTCATCTTTTGCACATCATAGGGTATATAGGCTATGAACGTATGATTTTACTTATACCTATTAATAACCAAGGCTTCCTCTCCGTAAAACATGTTACGTTTACGAATGTACAAATATGTTTTCGTATAAAAGATACGACATCCGCATAACATTTCTCAATTAAACATGGTTTATTTTTAGAATTTTAACCACCAGAAGTGTTATTTTTGATAGCAGGCAACTCTGTAACTCGTTCCCAGCAATCTCCGGTGCAGTCCTGTCTAGTTTGATTTGTGCATCTTGCTCACGTAGATAGTGGGGAGCAGGGAGTTGATACTGCCGACAATGTTTCCCAGATAATCCCCGAAAGAAGAAAAAAGAGTTAATATCATGCTCCATTGTATTCGCGCTTCTCAATAATTTTCAGTTTCTCGAAAATGTACTATGTAGTATGGTGATGAAAAATAGGTAGAGGATGTGGATTATATAAGCATGTATCCTAGATAGATTGTTCTAGTAATAGATATTTATGGTATTATAAGATTTATTAATAGATTAATGAACACATGCGTCGGGTACCCACCCAGGCGTTGTGGGTTCAATTTCTCAGCTACCTAAGTGCATTGTAAAATGAAACATTTTCGTACTATAATTACTGTAGTAAAAGTTTTTTTTTAAATATTCTTGGGCTATTCGTAACTCCGGAATATTAATTGTTTATGTTAATTTTTCATTTCAAATCCTAAACACAAATAATTATTATTGGAAATGTGCTATGGCGATCACGAATGGAGGAAGAAATTAAAGGAATTAAATTAAAATTCCTTGCTGTTTTGGTGTGGGAGTGTGTTATTATATTTGAACTTTGCATTATTCAATAATATTTACATCAAAACAAGAATGCCCAAATACAGGGATTCTGTCAACGTTTTGTGCCATGTTTTTTAGGTTAACAAGTTTTTTTCAAGGAAATACATGAAAAGTTTCGAGAATGCTTGACAAATTTTCTTTCAGCTGTTATTTTTGTTTCAGTTCAGTTATGAAATTATTACTCAGAAAATCAAGTCATGAATTGACTAAAATGTTAATGATTATTATTCCAGGATTTTTTCTTTCTTAAATAAACCGTAATACATACTTATAAATATTAACAAACATTAACATAATACACACTAACAAATTTTAACAAACATTAACATAATACAACAAATATTAGCAAACATTAATGCTTGTTAATGTTTGTTAATACAATTGTTAGTTGCAAGAAGTTTAAAAATTTTGAATCAAGTATCATGTCTGCGTTATTCAATCTTTCCTCAAAACGAGATTTGATTTTTGATTTTTTTTTTAAATATTCATATTTCACCATCAATCTGAATCCTCCAAACACAATTATCCACGATGGTGGAGGCAGGATACTGTAGTACGTTGGATGCAGCCCGAATGCTGGGTATAAGTGCAACTGCGAGCTATTGATTGAAACCGCAGAGTTAGTATTCTTCCACTCCAGCGAGCCCCGCCGCGGAATCAAGATAACATAACCATAGCGTCACACCTTCCTAGTGCCAGGATGCGCTGAGGCCATTCATATAAAATACGCTAGTTTGGCCGTTGGCAGACTTGTCGGCCTGGTTTGTGTGTAAACTAGACTATAGTGGTTAGAGACAGAGGTTGTACATGCATCATCGACGATCATCCTAAAATGGTTTCATAAAAGTCTTCCTTCCACGTTTTGAATGAAAACGAAAAAGATACTAGAATGTTGAATATCTTCAACAAAATTCCCATAGAAATTTCCCGAAAGTATGTTTCTTTCGAATCGTAGGACTTTTATCGTACTTCAAGTAGTCAAAATAAGCAAAAAGATAAAATGCTTTAATTCATGAAATGCGCAGAATGGTTTTTTTTTTTAATTTTTAAAGTCAATTTTAATAATGTTATTATTAAGTTCTGCAAGTATTTTAGTTTATATAATTGTGACAGCTGTTTGTGCATTCAAGGCAATATTCAAACTGTGGTTTTAATATTGCCTATGGCTACATTGCGACGATTTATTTTTATGATTTTATTGACTCCCACCCAATTTTAATTTTGAAGGTGTTTAAAATGATTTATTACCGATAAAACCGATTTAATTAGAAAATAATTAAAAATTATCTATTCTGTGAGGTACATACTTTTATAATGTGTTTCCCCGCATTAAATGGCTTTTTTTCTTAATTGATTTGTAATGTTTTGAATGCTATTGACTTATTTAAATATGTTATATTGTGCAAAGTTCCTGCCCTGGAACCTTCGACTTTTTTTTAGACTTGTAAAAAATGTCATCGTCCAGTGGGAAAACGAATTTTTAAAGGAATAAATCAATGAAATGCCGATCACAACAAGTTGTTATTAATGTGTCACGGTATTTTCAACGAAAATGTGAGACGAGAAAAAACGGTGGACCATTTTTACCACTAACATTGTTAAATGAGGTAAATTGTAGTTTTTACAATCGTATTCACATAATGTTATGTAATATAAGTGTCTGTAATGACTCCGCGATACTGATCATTTATATTTACTACGCGTTATAATGTAAAAATTGATCTTTCTGTTTTGTTTAGATGCTCCATTGATGTAAATAGATACCATTGGAATAGAGCTACGACTATGTTGAAATTTTTTAAATCATCAAGCCTGGTTTTTACTTAGTGGTAAATTACATCTATGACGGTCTCCTTGGTTTAGTGGTAACGATCCTATACTACAAATCCGGAGTTCGCTCGTTCAAATCCCGGCGGAAACATGTAAAATTTTATTTAATTAATTTGTGTTACTTATTTAGAATAACATATAGCATATTTGCGGCACGTTTCATAGTGGAAGATACTCTCGATATCGTCCTGGTGAAAGACCACCATTCAGAATAAAAACGTTGCTTGAAATGGCTTTAGCCGTGTTTGGTGACCAGATCTCAATAGCCAGGTATTTCCCCCTCCCCACCTTCCTCTTCCTCATCCTCAATACCTTCGCCCTCACAGCATACCCCAATTGGGGGTGCCATATTCTCATTGGTTCCAGACGATTGGGAGCAGTTGGAACTCTTGTACGGAACTAACATAAAAAATAAATAAATCTGTACGAAGAATTTAGTTGAACTAGTAATGTGACGTTCTTATTGTTTTTCGCACGTCGTCGGCACCGACGTGTCTTCAGCTTATATCATCTGTAAGAAACCTTTATGTCTCTTCACCTACCAAGAAACCAATTGATATTGTTTAAGTTGCAATATTAGCCATGCCAAATGACCTGAATAATTAAATATTAGTTTGTAATCAGTAAAAATAACCTTTTTGCCTTGTTTCCAAAAAACCCGTTAGTGGAAAGTACATAGGGAGGAATGGTTTAAAGAAGAAGTCAGGAACAATCCAGGAAGACGTGACACGATCAAGTGTATCGATGGCTTTGAAGCAGAGAATGGACGATTACCTCGAGAGGATCTCCTCTTGGGATAAGAAAAACCTTTTCGAATTTAATGTTTCAAAGACCCAATCATGTCTGATTACGTCTAAAAGGTGACGAAATGACAATCTAGTTTCCTTTGATGGAAGCAATCTTCCCCAAAAGCCCTCCATTGATATGCGTGATGTAACCCTGCCTGACCGGCTCAGGTATGGGGGCTCCATCGAAGCTAGAGTAAAGTTAGCCTCTCACAAGCTCGGTGTATTGTACAGAGCCCGCAGATACTTTAATAGTACACAACTGATGAACCTGTACAAATCGCAAGTGCGCCTCACTGTAGAATTTGGCAGCCACCTCTGGTCGGGAGCCCCAAAATATCTAAAAAAATCCTTGACTCTGTGCAGAATCGGGCGGTCCGTTTGATAGATTTTAACAAACGGATTGCAATCTTTGGAGCACAGCAGTCAGGTAGGAAAGCTGTCCTTGTTCTACCGGTATATTAATGGAAGATGCTCTGAGGAACTATCGCCAATGATCCCTTCGACACCGGTGCACAGTCGGAAGACACGCCAAACGCGCCCAACATTTGCACACGGTTGAAATTTGTCATATGAGAACGGGTCGCTTCTACGACTCGTTCTTTTGTTCAACAGCTCGGTTATGGAATGATCTGCCGACTCCTGTGTATCCTCCCTCCTACAACATGGATCTCTTCAATACTTAGGTTCACTCCTTCCTATCCTCTAAAATAAATAATGCCAAGGGTCTGAATAACGAAATAGTATGCGATGCACGTATTTGAAGGCAGCAATGAGAGTTTGGGGCGTACCATCTCTACCTAAATTAGTGGATAAATAGTTTGATGGTTGGTTGTATAGACAGTAGTCCCACCTAGAGTATGTTATGTCAGTATCCACTTCTACATTCGATGGAATACTTTATTTGCAAGTAAATGGTTAAGAAAGAAACTAATACCAGATGCATACCCCAAAACTGGTAGGACATACATTAGACACAAATCCCAGAACTGGGTAAACCAAATAGAAACACTTCTCCCTTTCTTTTAAATTTAAATAAATGAAATTAATAATGTTATTATTAAAAAAAGTATTTTTAGTTTTTATTATTGTGACAGCTGAAAATGGCCTTAAACGCCGAAACAGCTATCACAATAATAAAAACTCTAAAAGTACTTGCAGTATTAAATTTGATTTTATTAAATTTTAAAAAAATAATAATAATAAATGGAGTTCTACGAATTAAACACAAAAACAATTAATAAACAATTCTCCAACCATACAGAATTGTTACACCCTGGCAGCGATTCGCAAATCTGTGCCATAAATAATGTATCGTCAACTCCAAATTTCAATTGATTAGTAGTTTATATCGTCGTTATCTATTTTTTTTTCTTTCCAGCACAATCTACTCCCGAACATGCGTTCATCGTGCGGATGAAAAATATGTCTATGATTTAGGGTTTATCATTTTTCTTCATTGACGTCTATGTTTTTACACCGTGAATTGTACTCGTGGTGTAAAAAATATGTTGTGACACATTTTAAACATTTCTTCTACGTATGTAAATATTGAAAACATTTTATATTTGTATTTATTAGTAGAGGCCTGAAAAATTTGTCTTATTTACCGGTGAAATTCGCTGTGTATTTGTTGAATTTTTGAGAAAAACGATGTAATTTTTCAGCAAAATTTATGGTATTTAGCAGCAAAAAAAATGGCGGAACGCCGTTGTGTTTTTTGTTGTTTTGTTGATGAATATCGCGTTAAAAATACGACAATTTCCGTTATTTGCCTGAAAATTGCAAAATTCGAGTAAAAATTACGAATTTGGCCAAAAGAATGACCTTTTTGTAAACGCAATACATAAAAGTCTCTATTTTTTTATTAGAGATATTGAATTTCAAAAAACTCAGCAGCCCTCAATGAACCTTCAAATATTCAGATATGTATCGATGAATCAATAAAAACATATATGTATATATGGACTATCTAACGTGTACCCGTGGTTTGGATTGGAGTAAATTTACTCTAGACCTCCTTTTTACCGCCAGGGTGAAGAGTTCTCCTTTTTGAGAACTCAAATCAACTCCATCACAGAAAGCAGCGCTATTCTACCCTAACGGTAGAATGGCGAACCACGCACTAATGAAGTTCTTCTTTTAACGAAATTTGGTGAAACACGCATACGTCCAAATTTATACACAGGGTAATCCCTACACATATACTTTCACTTTGTATACCAACGCGAAAGTAACTAATTTAGGGGCCTAAAATTTTGCAGGTGCTGTACACATCGCACTTCAGCAAGCAAGCGGTGAAACAGCGGCGCAATTAAGGTGATGCAACGGGAAGTAATGCAAAATTGTGTGTTTTCGGTTTGAGAATTTGTTGGCCTAGAAATATCATAGATGATTGAATTAAATACTGCAAGTAGATCACATCTTGGCCTTTCATTTGATGGTGCATTTTTTTGGTATATCTTTTTATAAGCTTAGAAAAAAATAAAGTATGAGACATTAAAAAAAATATTAAAGCGCAAAATCTCCTACTTATGAACCCCTTTTTCCCATATTTTCGTATTGTTCATTGTGGCAAATTAAGTTTCTTAGAATATAACCGTAAAACATTTTAATAATTATATCTGAGTTTTACATAATATAATAAAACACGCATTTTTGTGATGTTTTTTTTACCGAAATCGAAACATGCGGCCGATGTACAGCGGGATTTTCAACCTTGTCGCCACCTGCATAAGGAGCGCGTGATTTCGTTAAAATTTTAGCCGGTGGATGGCCTTAAGAGGAACGGCTGCGCGGCCTATTTCGTACAAAATTTAACTTTGGATTTGAGACCAAAATACTCACCTAAACCTAATGATATTTTTTTCATGGAAAGGTATAGTAAATATCTAGTACAGATTAGAGGTGATTTATTTATTTTTGTTTTACATTTTGAAGTATAGGCCATTAACGGAATTAATTTTTCGCGATTTTAGAGGCACTTATAACAATTATTTGGGAACTAACAGCGAAGGTAAAAAAAAAAAGTTTAACCCCCTCCACTTTTAAAACATAATGAAATATAAAATTAAAAAATATTAAAATAAACATTATGGTGGACTTTAAATTAAATTAAAAACTACTAATTTACGTTGGAACACAAACACCGTACACATTTTAAAATATCCACCCGAATAAACGTTTTTTTTTTTCATATTTGTAAAAAGCATTAACTTTGTGGCTCGCCATAATTTACAATAAAAAACACATAAATTTGTTGTAGACCACTTTTATTTTATCAAAACTCTACCGGTTTCGGAAGCACCCTTCACTCGTATATGGCAGTTTAATATTCTCCTGATGAAGGAAGGGTGCTTCCGAAACCGGTAGAGTTTTGATAAAATAAAAGTGGTCTACAACAAATTTATGTGTTTTTTATTGTTTTTTTTTTTAATAATGTTTTGTTTTTATATTTTTATTTGCAAAATCATCATAAATATGATATATTTTTTAAAAGATACAATATACCCACAAATAAATTTCTAAGCTGCCTCTAAAATTGTGAAAATAGATTTTTTTCATGGCATATATTTCATAATTTAAAACAAAAATAAATAAAATACTTCTCGTCCGTGCTAGATATTTACTAAGCCTTCAATTAAAATATATATCATTCAATTTAGATGGGTATTTTGGCCTCAAATCCAAAATTAAGTTATGTATAACAGGCAGCGCAGCCGTTCCTCTTAATAACTTTTTTATTCAATTTATTTTTTTATAACTTATTGAAGTTTGTAAACCTCATTGCAATATTTGAATCATTGAAGAAGATAATATTAACACATCCCAAATGAACCACGAAACCGAAAAAACAACAGAAATTAAAAAGATTTCAGTCGCATCTGGGACTCGCACCCAGGACCTCTACCTATCCGGGGTAACCGCTTAACCAACTAAGCTAATGAGACCAGTAAAATTTACGCCATTTACACCGATATCATACTTCATGTTCAAGATTTATTAATATTATCCTCCATTTTTATAAATCCCATATTATTGGCTGCTGTCCTTATGATGATTGCAAAGTTTCATCCAGAAATTAATTGCAATGTTTTTTCGGTTTCTTGGTTCATTTGGGATGTGTTAATATTATCTTTTTCAATGATTCAACTTTTTTTATATTTAGATATTTCTTTGCATTCTATTTTAAATACAATATCCAGAAAAATCGTGTCTAAAAATCATTTCTACAGATTTAATGTGAGAGGACTTTTCTGTGAAGTGAGAAAGTGCTTTCTAAAATCGGTGGAAAGCTTTTTCAATCACCACGAACAAAGGAAATTGGCTACCAACCTATATTTCATTCAAATTCATCCAAATGGAATTATTGAATATTGAATTTTCAGGTGGGAAATTCGTGAAGACTTGACAATCTGTACAATTTATTAGCCGAGTATGTGGGACACAATTCTAAGGTGGTCCAAGTCCAAAAAAAGTTTTTTGTTATTTTTGGTCAAATCTTGGTTCAAACATCAAAACTATCTTAGTAACAAATAAAGTTTGGGGGTTAGAAACCAGATTTCACCAATGATCATAAAAAATATGTGTTTTGATTTCGACCACTTTATGATTGCTATATGACGGCCTCCATGTTCGAGGGGTAAGGCTCTCGACTACGAATCCGAAGGTCGCGGGTTCAAATCCCGGCGCACGCAAGTAATTTTTTTTTATTTTTTTTTCATAATTAATTAATTTAAAAATAATATATAGTATATTTGCGCACGTTCCAAGTGGAAGATACTCTCATTATCGCCCTGGTGAAAGACCACCATTCTGAATTAAAACGTTGCTTGAAATGGCTTTTAGCCGTGTTTGGTGACTAGATCTGAATAGCCAGCTATTTCCCCAGCTCCCTCTTCCCCTTCTCCTTCCCCTCCCCAATGCCTTCAGACTCACAACATTTCCCAATTGGGAATGGCATAGTCTCACTGGCTTCAGACGGTTGGAAGCAGTTGGGACTCTTGTGCGGTATTCATATAAAAAAAAATTTTAAAAATGTTCGTACATACTCACTTTGCATGAGTACTAATATATCGTGATTATGTTACTTTAAAATTTCGGTTATCCATTTTTTGTGCATATGAGTTACGTATGAAACCATATATTTTTTTCAGTATCTACTTAGTGGCCCAAGAACGAATATCGTAAGACATTTTTAACGAAGTTATTATAAATGACTGTACATACATTTAGTTATTAGTATTTTATATATTTCCATATTTTAGCATTTTTATTTTAACCTTTTGCCTTATTTTCATTATATTCATTTCTCTATTAATTTGGAGGTAATAAATTAAATATATCTCATTTAATATGGCAAATTGGGTCTTCACTAACCACCCAGTCCTGCTGGATTAAAAACTTAAATAAAATAAATTATCATGAATACATCATGAGATGAAGTACATGGAAATACATTACGTGCCAAGTATTATTAGATATAGAAAGATTTTGGGGAACATGTACAATAATTAAGCATTATAGTCCCTAAGGGCAGCCCCACGAAGTATTTGACCCCCCTTATGTGATCCTATTTGACCACACTCAATAAAAATATATGACGTGACTCAGTTATCAATGCGAAATAAAGATTAATCCACAACAAAAAGAGTCCATCCTATATGTTTTATTCCCAAAAAAAATCCTTCAAAAATCTCAACTTCTTGAAGAGACCGTAAACAAAATCAGCATGCATCACCCCTTAACACACAAATCTGGTGCGTGCTATAACAAAAACTGCAGCATTTTTAAAGATGCTGTAAGAAAGTCCTTTAGAAACAAATTAATCCTAAGAGTACTGTAATAAAACCCTTTGGAAACACACCTATCCAAAGAGTACTGTAATAAAACCCTTTGGAAACACACCTATCCAAAGAGTACTGTAATAAAACCTTTTGGTAACATACCGATTCGAAGAGCACTATAATAAAACCCTTTAGAAACATACTAAATCCGATGAGAGCTATAATAAAACCCTTCAGAAACACATCAATCTGAAAAGTTCTGTAATACAAAATCTTTAAAAATACACACGTTCTCAGAATGCTGTAACAAAACCCTTCAGAAATATTGCGTAACAAAACACTATAATAACACTCCGATCTGGAGTATATGCGCACTTAAACGACTGGGTCGGAATAATAATAATAATATCTCTGATTTCTTGGATCAACATCAACCGCTTGGTATACAAAATATACATTTAATAAGGTTTGCCTTTTAACCTTCCAAAGAAATTTATTATCGAAAGCATTCCAATCTTAACTCTTTCAAGTTTTGATCAGTTTCAATGCTGAAGATAAAGCGCGATATCTTTATCAAGCTGCCCTGGTATTGGTGGTCCCCGAACACTCAAAGTGAATACCGCACCAAAATCAATATCGCCACACTTGTTTCCTTACTTTATTTCGATTCGCTTTTAGTCGCTCCTGCAAAACTTTCCATAAGTTTCGTTATAAAGCTCAAATTGCCATTCTCCACGGTGGAAGAGAAATATATCCCTAGAGCAATGAGGCATTCCCAAAAGTGGCTGGTATTGAATGCAGTTCTTTTTTAATGCTTTTACTTTTACTGCTCGAAAAAACCTTGGGAACTTTCGAAATGCAATTATTTGTTTAAAGCTCCAATCTCCTTTCGTGTAACTAAAACAAAACTCTCCAGTTTTCATTTATCATTATAATTGCTAACTGCTAGCAGCCGTTGGGAATCTTTTTTCCATTCTAAGTATTTTTGAAATGTGTTAGTATACTTTTTTTGTTACCGTAAGGCTTTTTAATAATAAAATAATAAATTTTATTTTAAAAACAAAGGATGTTAAATGTATTAGTCATAAATTATAGGATTTATAAACATCTATAAATATAAGAATAAATGTTTGTCCGTCTGTCTGTCCTCGATTTTCTCGAAAATTGCGAGACCGGTTTCGCTGAAAACAGTACAGTTTGTTCTTATTAGTGCCGGGAAGGTTTAGAGAGTAATGTGAATGAAATCCAATATGTAAAACCGTTATGCTATAACGTTTAAAAATTAGTATGGAAAACATTAAACCCGTGATGTTGTATCGAGGTTAGCCCACATATACACCACTCCGCTTAGCCACAGATTACATTTTCAAAAAAAGAAGGTTTGTTTGGGTAGAATATTTTCAAAATGGAATACACAAGGTACCACTTAAGAACTTAAGAACTATTATTTAGATATGTTTTGAAAAAATAAATGTTTGGAATGAAATAAATTTTGAAAATTAATGTTTCTTCGTTTCTTTGTTTAGAGATAGTGATAGTCATCGCAAGGCATTACTTTTGCTGTCAAATCAATTAGCAAGGCCGGGTACAGTATAATAATCAGCTAGTATAATATATTCACGTATTGCTGAACTGGTTTGTTACTTATTTTATTTGTAGGAAGTAAAATTGATTAATATTTATATTTGAAAATGGCCTTGAACGCAGAAACAGCTGTCATAATAATAAAAACTAAAAATACTTGGAGAACTTAACAAAAACATTATTAACATTTATTTACATTAAATTTTTAGAAAAATTAAATGGAGTTCTATTATTTTGATCAAACTACGGGAATAAATATTTTACGCAAAAACGGAATAGGCCTGCGGTTAAATAGAAGTCCTGGAAATAAAAAAAAACAATGAAAATTGATAACAGTCATTACCTAATTAATAAAAAAATAAAAAAAATTGCTGATTCTCAAATTCTCAAATTTTAGGCAAAACAAATCAAGGCTCAAACAATCCACCACCTTCCTTAACATTCTGTTACCTTCTTTGTCTTTCGTGGTTTTCCCATCGTCTATATAATTATGTATATTGGAATTTATGTTTCTATTGCTATATATTTTTGTATCCCACTTAATATTGTATCTCTCTTTTTCCCATTTTTCCAACCATATATACATGCACGCTGTTGTTATTTAATTCGCATATTTTAAGTCATGAAGATGATTCAGTCGATTCGAAACTCGTCGACGTTTTTATACAAAAATAAAAGTGGATTAAATCAAAGTGTCTTTTCATTTAACATAACAGAATAAGGGACACAAATAAATCTATATTAATTGATAAACTAAAGTTTTTAAGACAAGTGCATAGCGCAAAGGGTAACAATTATTTTTATAAACAATAATTATTAGCCTGAAACACTCAATACTCATACTAATAAAGTACTAATAAAGTACTTCTCATACTAATAAAGTTGGTTGTTTACAGGTGAAATATAATAAAAACAGTAATTATTGAATGAAACACTAGTATATATTGATTAAGTTGGCGGGTTTGCGATAAGCTGACGTAGCTCAACGGTAGAGCATCTGACCGGCAATCAGAAGGGTGCAGGTTCGAGTCCTGTCGGCTACATTTATCTTTTCTCGGAAGGTTTTTTCAATTTGGATGAGTGTTTCAGGCTAATAATTATTGTTTATAAAAATAATTGTTACAAATAAATCTATTAATAATAATGCGAAATTAAAATATCGAAAACTTGGATTATTTCGGTAGCGATATAATGCATCCAATCGAAGTGGAACCGATGTAAATTATTATAGGACAAGCTGTATGCGGGCAAACAATATTATTTTACAATCTCCATATAAACTTTCTATCCCTTTACAGCCATTGACAATAAATAGGAATAAACAAGACAGAGCGCTGTTTAATACCAATAAATAAATAATGCATTCAATGCTAAACATGTGTTATTTTTTACAACTCTCGTCGAGTTACCTTTACTTTCCAATTGTGGATTCCATAGTCTCACTGGTTCCGAACAGTTGGGAGCAGTGGGAACTCTTGTGCGGAATTCACAAGAAAAAAAATCATTTTTTATTGAGTATAATTTAATGTTCAATAACGCGCTTTGTTCATGTGTTATTTAAAAAAGGATTTCATAATATATTTATTGAAAAACTAACTATAAAGAAGAACATCTGTACGTTGTACTAATCTTATACAGTTAATTTGACTACTGAAACAAATCAAAACATTTTTTTTAACAATTGTGAAATATGTTTTTAGACTTAGTAAAAATATAAAAATAAGATATATTCTATTATTAAATGTGTTCAAATATTCAACTCTCAGCTCTATGTTAATAATGAATGGACTGAAATTTTGGAATCCTACTAAGGTTGACATTCTGAATTTAAGTTAAAAAATCCCCCAAAAATACAATTGTCAATTAAAACTGCATTTTTTTGTATGAAATGTGAGATGATGCCCGACTTGGTTTCCGCTCAACTCCGGCTCCATTGCATCGAATGGAATGAAATTTTGAATTTAATCAAAGAATTATTCAATTAAAAAAATATCTAAGCCCGCTCTCTGACGGTCCGGTAAGGAACGAACATTTCACGCACCGCTGTAGACACTACGCAGAAAAGTAAAATTCTCTAAAGTAAGGTAACGGTTTGCAGCGTAGTCGAATGTGGGACTTTTCTGCAGAGTGTCTGCAGTAGCTAGAGAATTATTCGTTTCTTACCGAACCCTCACCAAAATAATCACCAAATTTATGGACAATATGGAATCCTTCAATGGTTAACCTTCTGAAGGCAATGCATTAAGTAAAAACATTTAAAAAATAGTGAATGAGATGTGAGGTTATGCTCGTGTTGGTTTCCGCTCCCCGGTAGTAAATAAAAATATATGTACAAATTATTTAATTAGAATAATATTGAATACACCACTTTTATTAATATATATAATATCGACATTTTTTTTATATTAAAACCTATCATACAAATACCGGATATTTCTCTCCTTTTCCGCGGATATTAAGAAATTACAATACTAACTGCTCTCATCATGAAATAGACATTTTTAATGACACAATTAATCAATTTTAAAAAATAGTTCCACATTCAATATCATACCGATAATATGATGATGCCCTTTATTAAGTACCAAAACAGAGTACCATCAGCACGGGTGACAACAAGGAGTTAGTTTATAAACCTACTTATAATATATTTTCGATCTTTCACCTGTTTGTCATTTGCTTTAGTATCATTTTTGCAAGATAGTAATTGTTGTTTATTGTACTTATTAATTATCTTTGCTTTTTAAGCATTCAAATATGTAAGCTTTGGGCATATTGTCTGTTTTATTTACTAAAATAACATAAAATAAAAATAAATTATTTAAATAATCAACATATTTCGAAAGCAAAGCTTCCCCCATGACGATAAACAATATACATTTTCGGATGAGGAAAGCTGCGCTTTCGAACCATGTTCAAATTTTTGCATTAAAAAAGTCGTTTAAGGGGGAGATGGACGTCGGAGAGTAATTATTTATTAATTCAAAATAATGATAGTATTATAACGCAACACGATAAACAAAATGTTTTTGAATAGAAAAATATTTGCTAAATATTTTTAAAATTTAAGCCTATGCTTAGCATTTTTCAAAATCTAATCGGAAATTATCGGAATTGATTTTTCGAGATTTTAGAGGTATTTTTAACAATTATTTGGGAGCTAAAGACGATTTTTAAAAAAAGAGTTTTACCCCCGAGAAAATATAATGAAACGTAAAATAATTTTATAAATATGGATATTAAAATAAGCAATTTGATGGACTTTAAATTTAATTAAAAATGACTAATTTACGTTGCAACACAAATTCGCCTTACATTATTTAAAATATTTTTATTGTTTTATCTTTCTATTTTTATGTACGTAATCACATTAACATAGCAAATACGATATATTTTTTGTTTTTAAATACGGTAAACCCCCAAATAATTTGCCTCTGAAATTATGAAAATTGATTTTATTTCATGGCATATACTTCATAATTTAAAATAAAAATAAACGAAACACTATATTTACTAAACCTTTAATTAAAAAAACATATCTTTCAAATCCAAAATTAATTTATTTACGAAACAGGCAGCGCTGTTCGACGTAGATGGTCTGTTTACGTTTATTTCTGTTTGGTACAAAACTCAGTAAAGGTGAAACAAATTAGAATCTTCTAGACGAGACAATGTATTCAACACTAATTATCAACAGTCTGGTTTAATTATGATAAAATCTTCAGTCGAGAGGTATACAGGTCAAATAATTCAAGAAAATGTTCAATACGAGACGTCTAGCCCCGAAGCTGTTGACCTATTTATAGAGCCATCCTTATTAAATTAATCCACTTTTCTCTGAACAAGATTGCGAAGCGCATTCTAGTCGATAAGTACTCTCATATTAAATTATCCATTCCGGACTGAATCGTCTGCGAGCCGTAATGCTGTTTGAATTTACTGTTAGATAAAACTTTATTTTAAAATGTGCTACTATCAAAATAAGAAATTTATTCAATGTCACATAAAAATACATAAAATACGTCATTCAACCCAAATCACACCAACGCACGGCTTTCTATGTTTACTACAGGAATGTGTATGCTGCCATGGTAAGTAAAAACACAGCATCTTCCTTGAGACTCCCAAAATTGTTAGATAATATCACTTAAAATTTGTCATGCCTTTTAATAACACACTTAGTAGATAAATGGAAAAAATATAATTACACAATAATAAATACACCACGCACAATTGGAGAACTAGAACAGGGAATCTGTGTAGTTAGGAACTAATTTCGACTTAACAATACCACATAATAGCACTTGCACACATTTTAATAATCATATGTACTTATAACTAAGAGTTGTTCCCGCGCGTGAAGTACGAAGGAGGTGAAGCGGTTGTCGATGTTGACCAAATCATTCCGACTTCGAACGAATAGCATTTCTAACCGGCAGCGCGTGCTGACTTCCAATGTTGATCGAGTTTTTTTTAGTAATAAAAAGGCTAATTTATAGTATATTGACCAAGGTTAAACCGATGAAAGTTTATATTACATTACTTTTTCTATTTTTTTCCAGAATGACTTGTGCAGTCATGTAGGCGAGCGCTTGTAATCGACTGAAGCCCGTGTTATCTCAATGTGGCCAATTGACCTCATTTATGTTGCCCATATTTGGAACACTGATGTTAAGTCAATTTATATACCTAAATGGTTATTCCACAATATTATGTACATTCTATTTTGTTATTTGATATTTAAATGTATTGTATTAATGAATAAATAAAACCGATTTGACTCCTTTACTTATATTTTGAGAATATAATGGATTTTTCGAAGCTCTATTTTTACGAGTAGTCAGAAACTACAATTTCCTTCTTATATCGTGGATGTTTTATATCCCAATTAAGTGAAGCACGGGATCCTTCGTGATTAGATTTTTGAGGCCGTTCATTTTTTGCAGAATTCAGGGGTCGATCGCCAGATTATGCCTTAATCCCTTCACCCCGTCGTCAGGTGGCCATACGTCATGGGCTTTTATGCCTACTCATGGGTCATCAACCTTTAATACGGAATACATATAAATCAATGTATTTATTTTATTATATTCAATTATTGAGAATGAAATAAGATGAAAAAAATTTCTCGTTTTGCATAGGTGGGTACCGTATTCTTATAGGTAGATGGGTATGTTACGTGCTTAGGGATATGAAACCTTTTCAAGCCTTAAACATACCGGAATGTCAAAAGATTTTATGGTTCGAATTAATGTTTCCATTTCACGTGTTTATTTGAATGAATCAAATATAATACAGTTGAGTGTGTCTATATGTACCAAAAGATCCATCGCATTAAAAAATATCTGAATCGGTGGCTTAATTTTTAGAAAAATAATTCCATTAACAAATCCAATTAATGCCATAATCGTGGAAGGTAAATATAAATGATTAACTAGTGAATATCTAATATCAAATGAACTAGTGGTGCTAGTTAAAAATCGAGTAAAAATATAAAAAGGAACAAAATATTGGCCTGATCCTCTCTTAAACATAGTTAACTACAAACAAATTCATTCCACTAAAATCGCTGTACATTATTTTCGGATGTGTTAATTTATGATTACTGTAGTACATTTTAATTACTTGACACATATATTTTTGGGAGGATTTTAAAATATTCAGTGAACTCCATAAATATGAAAAAGGCTAAATGCCTTGCAATTTTTCGAAGGTTATGTCTCAATGTTGTGAAATCCAAATTTGAGTACATAAGTAATATTGTTATAATAGGTTTTAAAAAATGTAAAACACTAGATGCAAAATGTTAAATTTTATAAGAAAATTCTTTTCCATTTAGTCTACTTCTCTGTCCTCTATCTAATCCCCACCTCACTGCCTAAATCAATACAGGTTTTAAAGTACAACTTTAAACAAGGCTCACTACCTTTGACGACTTCTTTAACCTTTAAAGACACTTTTTCATTGGATATTCCGATAATTTATTTAACCCTGTACCCAGACCTACCCTCTCCTCCAATTTAGCACCCGAATGCCCCAAAGCATCCCTCACCCCTCTACCAATCATCCCCCCATCCTTCTCCCACCCTCCATATTTTTCCCATCCTTATACTTCTCCTACCCCCCTGTCCGGCGGCACATTAGCAGGCGTCGGGACGCCCCGCCCGGCGGCCAATCGATCACTAAACTGCAACCTAAGCGGGCCGTGATACATTGGCTGACCTTTTGGCTTTTCATACCGCCGGGGGTAGACAGTCAAGGACGTTCAGTGGAGAGTTATGTACTCCCATCAACTGGACACCGATAAACTGTCACCCTTAAAAAGGGGAGAAAGTTTTAACATTATTTCCAACACGAAAAAAATTTGACCAATTTAAATGACCACCAAGGTATTTTTTGTTATCAAATTTCTAACGATTTTTTAAACAAATGATCGGCTAAACAATTTTTCATTCCAAAAATAACATATTAGTGTTAGATCCCAATAAAAAGATACATTTTACATGTTTCTTGTGTATTTACTATAAAATAATTTCTAGACATCGTGTCAAGAAATGTTTGTACTTTGTGAAATAAGCTCTTCAAAACAAACACTTTAAGCTAATTGTTGTATCCAAAACAATCCACCAAATTTGGGTTAATTGGACTGTAAATCACTAACGATAAAATATTAATTGATGGACGTAGCTTGTTGTAATATTTAGGCTAGTTGAAGGTTAAAACGAACAAAAATTAAACAAGCACCTACCGAATAATTTCCATATGAACCATATATGTTCCCACGATAGTAGTTTTGTTTTCGGTCAAACGAGAGCATTAAAACTTAACTGTCATATTATAAAATAAAAAAAATGTTCGTTAAGAAAAGTAGGGACTGAATAAATAGCAATTAAGGTTGGAACCAACCACATTATCATTTCATAACCAATAAAATATATTTATTAAAAATTCCGGCACATATTCCGACAAAAAATCTTTTTTTTTTCATCAATGCTTTCATTTCTAATACTTTCCAATATAAAGTTATATACAATACAACCATATTTATTTATGTATACCGGCCTCAAGTTTTGCTACTTAAGAGGAACGGCTGCGCAGCCTGTTTCATACAAAACTAAGCCTAATGATGTTTTTTTTTTTCATCAAAAAGTATAGTAAATATCTAGTACGGATTAGAAGTAATTTATTTATTTTCGTTTTAAATTCTGAAATATAGTCCATTAAAGCAATTGATTTTTCGCGATTTTATATGCACCTTTAACAATTATTCAGGGGTTAACAATGATTTTTAAAAAAGTTTTACCCCGTCTGCCTTGAAAATATAATGAAATATAAAATTGAAAATTAAAAATTAAAAAATATATTAAAATAAGCATTATGGTGGACTTTAAAATAAATTAAAAACGCCAAATTGACATTGGAACACATATTTTCCGTACATAATTTAATAATTTGATGTATCGGTGCGAAAAAACCTTTTTTTTATATATTTTTTTACGTTATCATATTTACATAGCAAATATGATGTTTAAAAAAAAATTCGGTAAACCCGTAAATAATTTTCTAATTTGCATATAAAATATAGAATTTTTTTTTTCATGGCACATACTTCATAATTTGAAAAAAAAAAAATAAAATACTTCTAATCCATGCTAGATATTTATTAAACCTTTAATTAAAAACATGTATCATTCAGTTTGGACTGGTATTTTGGCGTCAAATCCAAAATTAAGTAATGTATGAAATAGGCAGCGCACCCGTTCCTCTTAAGTTAAAATTATTATTACAAATAGTCAATTTTTCTGAGCGCTGTTTAGTGATGAAAATCACCTCAAAGGCGCTTCGTGTTAAAGTTATGTATGTTTTTAGACTTTTCTTAAAGGTTTCTAAATTGTTTTCTAACCTCAAACCAAATGGAAATTCTGTCTAGCATTCGTACGAGAGGGTTCAACATGTCTGTTTGACGCATCAGACTTGGCCGACCTGAGCGTGAGCTGTCTCTGGCTAAGATTGTTCCTCATGCAAAGATCAGTCAAGTATGACGGTGGCAGACCGCTCAATGACTTATTAAATTAGTTATTTTAAATATTAAATTTAGTATCTGATGAATTTTATGATCCAGCAAGCATCCATACTATAAACCAAAAAATGGTATCGATAGCTCAGTGGCTTGGTTAAGTCACTCGCATTGCAGAATTTTCAAATGTTTAAGTAGCGCATAAGAATGATTCAATTTCACCGTTCACCCTACTCTTCTTTGGTGTATCGACCCTCAGCGCTAAATCCCCTAGGACAGTGTTTCTCAACGTAGGGCGCACGCACCGGGGGATTTGAATGTTTTGGCGGGCATTGCGAAAATCATTAATTATTAATATTTCTTATATCATTTTGTTAAAAAAAATCGCATTTGGGGACATTTTTTGTTGATATTTCATCCCTGGCTTTCCGAGAAAAAAATGGCAACACTAGCACAAATGTCAACATCACGCGATTTGAGGTTATAGTTAATTCGTGTGTTTGTAGGCTTTTAGATATTATTATCTATTTTTCTTAATTTACAAAACATGTGGTGAGTATGCAACTTTCACTTTGAAGATTCTTCAGATATATTTATGTTTTATGTCTGATACAAATATTTTTTATGTTTTTATTTCACACAGATATATATTGTAACGTTAACTGTAAATATTAAGTTTTGAATAACAAGCTCCCGTTAGACAAACTGCAAAAAATGTAGTTTATCGGGACTTTTAGGATTGCATTTTTTTCTTTTGTAAAATGTAAATTAAAAAATAAATAAAAATTTAAAAAAATTTTTTTTTACTTGAACCAAGAAAATTTTTCGGCGCCTTTCCCGTTGCTCTGAGAGGGCATGGAAATTTTGAATGGTGGATGTGGGGTATGGCCCAAAAAATTTTGAGAAACACTGCCCTAGGAAGTAACGGCAATGACAAATGAAGCATCCATCTTCACAACTCACACGTGATTCTAATGTCGGGGACTCCGGAGATGCACAAAAGCCTTAAACAGTCTCCCAAGCACCATGGTTTGGGAATTTAACATTCAATAGAGTCGTGACGCTTTTCCCAAAGATAATAGGAACAAAGGAGATGGACCATAAACCATTTTAGTATGAAACCGTACAGAAGTAACGCCAACATCGTTCACTCATACTGCTGTAAATCTCATCCACGCAAGCGGCGCCACGCCTTTGTTTCTAACTGCAGATCGCACGCATAACTTGCAATAGTTCCACCGTTTTGATAGTCCGTGCAGTTTAGTCGTAGCTCGACGACGGTCAGCACGTTTCCATGTCATATCTCCCTTTATCTTGTAATAATTAGGATTTGACTGGGCGTAGGAATGCGGGAGAAGGAGAGGAGGAAGGTTGGGAAAGAGCGGTTACGGGAGACAGATCATTTGTACAGACTTACCCGGAGAGGGGTGTCCCTCCAGGGAGCTCGGCTCTGGACATTCGGCTAGCTCAGTTTCGGCAGGCCAAGAAGCTCCTCTGCAGGGTCGTAGGCCGACAGGCAGTCTTATAATTGGGAACTGGGCTCGAATACTTTGTCAAATGAAACTACCGAATGCTTTCAGACTCAGGGTTTAATTCAGAGGAAGGTACAGACACGGTGAGTTGTTCTATGATAAACAGTAGGCTAACCTAACCTCAAATGAATGTTACGGGTGATTTCTCTCTGATATTATCTAAACGGGCCTGTAAACAGGGACTCGAATAAATTACAACACAAATAGGGGGAATGTAAAGACAGCTCACAGTTTATGTTGTAGCGGCGAATGGGGTCTTCGTAGAAGCAATCATCAGCCAACCAAAATGGCTACTCGCGTGCTCCTCTTCGAGACGTAGTCGGCGGCGTGCCGGGGAGGGCATCTCCAGAGCGGGTGAGGGCGCGTGCTTCCGAAGCCGGGTCCGAGCAGTGAATGCGGGGCCGGGTGCGAGGAGAGGAATGCGCGCGTCCGTGCAAGGTGTCGTTCGCGGCCGTACGTGGCGCTGGTGTCGTTTATCGTTGATGTAGACGAGTGGCTAGTTTCTTTTTAGGAACTTTCTGACGTTACGTAACAATCTGTAATAATTTTCATTTTTCCGCCGTAGCCGAGAAACATTTTTATTTATTTATTGTTATGTAAATATTATCAGATCGACTCTTAACAAACATTTCACAAAATATTTATTTTAAGAGCATTCTCGGTGAAAGTAATATTTCATTTATTTATTTATAAAATGTTTCCCATGAAATATTTACTTACGTAAGTATTTTTATAGAAGAGTTTTTTTTTATAATTTACTTGTTCCAATTGGCACTAGACAGATAAGCTGCGGCAACCATGAGAAACGTAACACGAGAAACGTCTGGCTGCCGCGTGGGGACTGAGGCAGCCACATACATTTCGATACGTCACCCATGGCCGCCGCAGCCTGGCTGCTAGTGCGCGCTAGCCTAGTACAGCAATACATAGATTAATTTTTATGGCTTGATAAACATAATGGTTCTGCATTCGAGTTGTTTTCAAATTAGGTGTTCATCAATTTCTCGTTGGTTTTTAATATTACTGATTTTCCACATCACATGTTTTCGTCCAGTGTTGCCGTATTGTTTGATGGCCCTAGGGAAATTAGGTTCATGGTAAAAAATTCTTCGTAGATTTGATAAATAACTACGAAGATTATATAATAAACTTCATGAGAATTACTTTGTGTACACCACTGTTTAATATATCAGCATGTTTCAATACATACAGAAATTCTAATTAATTATATTAATAATAACGCCACAAAGTAATTTTACTATTATTGAATGGAAAAAAAAAATTCAAATTTAACCATTGCCATGTTATGAAAGACTCGACAATATTTCGACAATTACTACTACCTTTATGAGCCGAAAATGTTTCTTGAGCAACTATGGAAGACTTGGCTAGCTGAAGAATCTAATCACAACGCCTCGGCGGGAACCCGACGCATTTGTCCACTCAGCGGTCTAATATTTGACTTGCTCTGGCATGTACTCACCAATTATCCTTCTTTACTTCATCCCTCATCTTCCTACGAACGACTTCCCTAATTGAAATTCCGCTGTTTGTATGTTATTTTTTTTTTTAAATGGGTTAATATGTCAATACGAGACAAAAAAATAATATTAATGTTCAATATTAGGATTCCACAACGTTTACCGAAATTCATTTTCTCTACATTAAATGGGAATATTTGTGTATTTATACCAGTCTGGAAGAAAGAACCGATAACAATATCGTAATGATATTTTTTATGTATATTATTTCTAAGTTAATAAAACTGAATATGAAAATTGAAACCTTAAATAATAAGGAATGAGAATACTTCAAATGGATATTACACGCAATATATTTAATATATCTTATTACAAAAATGCAAAGCAGATCATGTTTTCTGTCGAATATTATTCACTGTAAAAAAATAACAATGAATTATTTAACAGTATTATGAATCAAAGCTTTAAGAGGAAAGGGTGTTTAGATTTCTTCGATTTTCGGTTCATCCCCCTATAGGAAGTTTGTTATAATAAAGGCAATATTTTCCCTGCAGACCGCAGCTCGAAATAAGGGTGGAAATATACTCGCCGTATTTTCCGAAGATCTGTAATTATTGTTATTGTATTTAATTCGTAGAATTGAATTTATTTATTTATTCTTTATAATCAATCAAATTTAATTATGTTATTATTAGGTTCTGTATTTAATTTTTTTTATTATTACAACTGTTTCGGCGTTTTAGTCCATTTTCTCAATTTATTTCAAGGTTCATTTCCTTAATTGACGTGTTGACTTAAATAGCATTCACGTATTTATTAAACAATTAAGAAAAACCTGACATCATTATGGGCGGGGGAAAACAGATTTTAACTGTAAGTACCTAACAGAATATATATTTTTTTAATTATCACAATTATTTTCTGAGTAAATCGATTTTTAGAGAAAATATTAATAAATCATTTTAAATACAACAAAAATAAAAATTGGGCAAATATAAATAAAATATTCTTTTTTTTCATATGAAGCGGTAACTTGGTGATGTGACATTATAATTTAAAAAATAAAACAATAACTTTGTTTACATCACTTTTTTTTACACTTTCGCTGACCGGGATTCTCTACTACCGTAGCTTCTTCAGGGCAGTATACAAGTTGTACTGTTTTATTTTTTTTTCAGTTCATTCAGTTTTTAAATAAATAAAATCGTTTACGTAAGTCATCTCAATGTGGACTTAACACAGTTTTAAAATGACTTGAGCGCCGAACCAGCTATCGCTAAAATAATATTAAAAAAAAAACTGAAGTACTTGCAAAACTTAATAACAATATTTTTTTTAATAAATAATAATTCAATACTAAAAATAGTTCCACTTCGAGTGGCCTAATATAAAGTCATATATTTTTAACAGGGTTTGACGGTCACGACATGTTTTTAATAATTTTTTAGAATTCTTATTAATCTTATTGCATTATCATGTTCCTCTAGTAATATTTTAATATAATTACGAAATCTTACTTAAATTTTTTTGTCAAACTTAAAATATACTTGACCAAATTCATATTCTTTATATAAAACCATGTACAATGTGACCTTATAACGGGGTACCCCAGTAAGGTTACATTTTTTTGCGATTTTTTTGTTAAACTTTAAGAAATAAATAAATAACAATAATTTATGTATTCTTTATTTATAATACTTATTACATACATTATTTTTACGTCTTACTCTAAATATGCATAATTTAGCAAAAATTTAGATTACTCTGGAAACTAAGCTATATATTTTAATGCCTTTATACTGTGAACAATTTTGTGTTTGAGAAATTAGAATATTAACTTAATTTTTTTCTTAAATCTATGTCTGGCTTATCAGTTGTGTAATCCTATATAGTAGCCCCTCAATATATTTAGGCATCATATTCTTTCTAACTAAATTTAGCAATATTATTACCATTCTGATCGTGCATAAAAGGTGTCCGGAACGTCAATCTCCGCAGCTTTCCATGCAGCCCAGGACCTGTGGCGAAGCCTGGTTCATCAAGGCACTTAGATTGGTGGTCACGATCTTCAGCAATAAGGCAACTACTCAAGAAGAAACAGAACTTTTATAATTAATCAACCTATCTGGCCATGGCAATTTGAGAATTATGTTATGAAATATATATATATAATTGATTTAATCATTGAAGAAGACAATAATAACAACTCATGAAACGTGAAATAGATAGTCACAGAAAATTAAAAGATGTTGCAAATGAGACTTGACCCAGATACTCGATTCTTACTGGACCAACGTTTCTGCCAATTGAGCTATTGTAAACGAATACATTCGGTCACTTTTATCAATCTAATATTCCCAAATTGAATTTAACATTATCTTTAATTAATTTCAGTTTTTGGTCCCAGTAACCTTTTTTATAAAATCTATACCATTTCAGTTACGGCGAGGACTGAAATAGAGTAACTTTTGTTTCCGTAAAATCAGCTACAAAACCTATACCATTTCGGTCATGGCGAAGACGACATAGAGTAGTTTTATAAACTATTATAGTCAGTCACCATGGCTTAAATAGTATAGACGTGTATACATGAGACGATGTATGAATTTGAATGAAGTAAGGTATGTTTTAGTGGGAATAGGAAATGGTGGTAATGGAAAATAATTACTAAGCTGTATTACACTAGACTTTGCTATCCTAATGTATCTTTCAATTTCATTAACAAGTCCATGCGATTTTAGTTCATTTATATAATCTAAAAATACAACTACAACTACCCCACTACGCACAGAGAAACACACATGTATATCTCTATATATAAAAATTAATGTTTGTCTGAGTGTCCTCGATTTTCTCGGAAATTTCTTGACAGATTTCGCTGAAAATAGCAGTGTGTTCTTATTAGTGTCGACAGTGATGAAGTGTGATTAAATACGCGTCCCGGCAAGACTAGAGGGTCCGGGTTCAAGTCCCAGTTGCGGCTGTTATTTATTTTTTTAAATTTCTGTTTCTTCTGAACAATATTTTCATTAAGAATTGTTGATATTTTCTTCTTCAATTATTAAATATTACAATGGGGTATATAATATTTTTTCCTTAGAAATTGAATATATAAATTGTGCAAAAAATGTATAATTACTACTTAATATATATATATATATATATATATATAGAGATCCCCTCTCGTACTATGTTGATCAGGCGCGACGGTACGCCAGGAATTTGTTGATCCGGAGGAATTTGTTGATCCACCCTAATTTGTTGATCCAATACCAAATCAGGCATATAAACGTTGATCCAAAAGATCAACTTTCGTCACATAGATTTTGCTGTAAACCACGCCCATTTTTCCATCACATATACATTTTACACTTTTTCCCTTTGTTGATCCGATTTGGATGAACCAATCAGGGCGCTGTGTTTATCAAAGGCGTGCACGTGGTTCTTCACTGTGCTCATTTGTTGATACGATTTAAATGAACCAATCGGAGTGCTGTTATCAACTGGTTCTTAACGAGTATAGGTACCGCCGCCCCGGAACGATTCGTTGAATTAACACTACCTTGACGATTTTTTTGCAAATAACGCACAAGAGTCCCAACTGCTTCTAACTTGAGAGATTCAATTTCGGAGGCAGGCGTAGACACCGCCACCCGGGAACCATTTAATAGATAACCACATCTCTGTCATAGGTCTCACCAAGTGGTTAGATTCGTTTGGTGAATTAGCAGGGGTGCCCGGGTTCTCGCGGGTGAGGTTTGTTCAGGTCTTAACAGTAGAGTATTTATGAAATGATGTATGATTTTTCTATGTGAATACTGCACAAGAGTCCCAATCGGACAAGAGTCCCAACCGTATAAGAGTCCCAACTGCTTTCAACCTGGGAAATTCAATTTGAAAGGCGGGTGTAGGTACCGCCGCCCCGGGATTTAATGGATAAGCATGACCTCTACCATAGGTCTCACCATGTGGTTAGATTAGTTTGGTGACTTAGCAGGGGTTCATGGGGGTTAAGTTTGTGCAGTCTTAACAGTAGAGTTTGTATGAAATGATATATGATTTTTCTATGAGAATTCCGCATAAAAGTCCCAACTGCACAAGAGTCCCAACTGCTTTCAAACTGGTAGATTCGATCTAGGAGGCAGGTGTAGGTACCGCTGCCCCGAAAACTATTTTATAGATAACCACACCTCTGTCATAGGTCTCACCAAGTGGTTAGATTCGTTTGGTGAATTAGCAGGGGTGCCCGGGTTCATGAGGGTTAAGTATTTGCACGTCTTAACAGTAGAGTTTGTATGAAATGAGATATGATTTTTCTATGAGAATTCCGCACAAAAGTCCCAACTGCACAAGAGTCCCGACTGCACAAGAGTCCCAACTGCTTTCAACCTGGTAGATTCGATCTAGGAGGCAGGTGTAGGTACCGCTGCCCAGGAACCATTTAATAGATAACCACACCTTTGTCATAGGTCTCACCATGTGGTTAGATTAGTTTGGTGACTTAGCAGGGGTTCATGGGGGTTAAGTTTGTGCAGTCTTAACAGTAGAGTTTGTATGAAATGATATATGATTTTTCTATGAGAATTCCGCACAAAAGTCCCAACTGCATAAGAGTCCCAACTGCACAAGAGTCCCAACTGCTTTCAACCTGGTAGATTCGATCTAGGAGGCAGGTGTAGATACCGCTGCCCGGGAACCATTTAATAGATAACCACATCTCTGTCATAGGTCTCACCAAGTGGTTAGATTCGTTTGGTGAATTAGCAGGGGTGCCCGGGTTCATGGGGTTTAAGTTTTTGCACGTCTTAACAGTAGAGTTTGTATGAAATGATATATGATTTTTCTATGAGAATTCCGCACAAAAGTCCCAACTGCACAAGAGTCCCAACTGCACAGGAGTCCCAACTGCTTTCAAACTGGTAGATTCGATCTAGGAGGCAGGTGTAGGTACCGCTGCCCGGGAACTATTTAATAGATAACCACACCTCTGTCATAGGTCTCACCAAGTGGTTAGATTCGTTTGGTGAATTAGCAGGGGTGCCCGGGTTCATGAGGGTTAAGTTTTTGCACGTCTTAACAGTAGAGTTAGTATGAAATGATATGATTTTTCTATGAGAATTCCGCACAAAAGTCCCAACTGCACAAGAAACCCGACTGCACAAGAGTCCCAACTGCTTTCAACCTGGTAGATTCGATCTAGGAGGCAGGTGTAGGTACCGCTGCCCAGGAACCATTTAATAGATAACCACACCTTTGTCATAGGTCTCACCATGTGGTTAGATTAGTTTGGTGAATTAGCAGGGGTTCACGGGTTCATGGGGGGTGAGATTTGTCCAGGTGTTAACAGTAGATTATGTATGAAATGATAAATGATTTTTGGATATGAATACCGCATAAGAGTTCAGACCGCAGAAGAGTCCCAACTGCCTTCAACCTGGGCGATTTAATTTGGGAGGCAGGTGTAGGTACCGCCGTCCCGGATTCAATGGAAGAGCAACCCCCCTACCATAGGTCACCTCAAGTGGTTCGCTACGTTTGGTGACTTAACAAGGGTGTCCTGGTTTATGGGGGGTGAGGTTTTTCTCGAAACTGAATGATGTATTTTTTTTTAATTAAACTTTTAGTATATTATAATAAAACAAATATAAAACTTTTTTCCACTTTAATTTTTATTTGACCGTAACCGGGTTTCAGCTCGTTAGGGCCATCTTCAGACTGGTCATGGTCAAATAAAAATTAAAGTGGAAAAAAGTTTTATATTTGTTTTATTATAATACACTATAATGGAATTCCACCATGTATAAACAGTTTTAAAAATAGAAATATTAAAAAGTTTTAGTAAATATCTAGTACGGATGATAAGTATTATTTGTATTTTTGTTTTAAATTATGAAGAATATGCCATGAGAAAAAACAAATTTTCACAATTTTAGAGGCAACTTTGAAAATTATTAGCGTGTTTATTGTTTTTTTTTTTAAATTATTATATTTACTATGTAAACATGATTACGTAAATAAAATTATAAAAAAAAAACGTTTTTTCGGGTCGATATTTTACATCATATGTACGGCAACTTTGTGTTCCAACATAAATTGGTCGGTTTTAATTTAATGTAATGTCCACCATAATGCTTATTTTAAACATTTTTTGTTTTTGGTATTATATTTCACTGTATTTTAAGAACACGGGGCAAAACTTTTTTTTTGAATCACCGCTAGACCACAAATAATTGTTTAAGTGCCTCTAAAATGGCAAATAATCAATTCCTTTAATGGCCTCTAATCAAATAAAATTCCTTAAATGGATTTTACTGTGTTTTGTGACTAGATCTGAATAGCCAGGTACTTCCTCACATTCCTTTACCCATCTTCTTTCCATTCCCTCTACCATCAGCCTCACAAAATACCCAATTTTGGGGTACAATAATCTTACTTACTTGAGCGGTGCTCACAAGAATAAAAGTTAGTTAGGTGCGCTGTTATTTGTTTTCATTATTTAATGTTCAAACGATGAAACGGTTTTACTAAAATTTATAATAAAAATAAAACCGGGAAAAATACATTTAAAAAAAATGTATTTAAAAATGTTATTATTAAACAGTGTTGGCGATAAACCGTTTTACTAAATTTTATAATATAATTAAAACTGTGGAAAAATATTTAAAAAGAAAACATTAATAAAATCGGCACAAGTTGGATTTGAACTTAACCACCGTAACTAAACAATAATTTTGGCGACCGACTTAACCGCTCACCTTGTTGTCTGTTGGCGGAAATTGCTGATTTTAGCTATTTATAGTAATTAATTGTAATTTTTGTTAAAAATCATTGATTATAAATTTATTGTTTGAGCACTGTAAGACATATGATTTTTGTATAAAAATTGCTTGAAATGGCTTATGCCGTATTTTGTGACAGATTTGAATAGCCAAGTACTTCCCCACCTTCCTCTAACCCATCTCCTTCTCATCCCCTCTGCCATCAGCCTCACAACATACCCCAATTTGGCATGACACAGTCTCGCTTGCTCCAGAAGGTTAGGAGCAGTTGTGCGGACCCTTGTGTGCTGCTCACATGAATATAAGTTTGTTGTAAGCAGTTGGGACTCTTGTGCGTTATTTGCAAAAAAATCGTCAAGGTAGTGTTAATTCAACGAATCGTTCCGGGGTGGCGGTACCTATACTCGTTAAGAACCAGTTGATAACAAAGCACTCCGATTGGTTCATTTAAATCGTATCAACAAATGAGCACAGTGAAGAACCACGTGCACGCCTTTGATAAACACAGCGCCCTGATTGGTTCATTCAAATCGGATCAACAAAGGGAAAAAGTGTAAAATGTATATGTGATGGAAAAATGGGCGTGGTTTACAGCAAAATCTATGTGACGAAAGTTGATCTTTTGGATCAACGTTTATATGCCTGATTTGGTATTGGATCAACAAATTAGGGTGGATCAACAAATTCCTCCGGATCAACAAATTCCTGGCGTACCGTCGCGCCTGATCAACATAGTACGAGAGGGGATCTCTATATATATATATATATATATATATATATTTGCAGTGAGTATATAAATAAAACACGATTCATATAGTGTAACAAAAACATAATATACCTATTCCTCACCATTAAGAAATAAGGTTCTTGTGTTTAGTGGGGGATGTTCGCTTAAATTAAATCATAACTTATCATAATCATAATTAGATAATAACTTAAAACATTGTTGTATAATAGCAGGAAAATATGAATTAGTCGTGTAAATTTGGTAACTTATCAATAGTAATAGTATTTTAGAAAAGAAACGCGAGTTTAGTGGAAAACATAAAAAGACAAAAATCTAATAATAATAATAAATGAAAAAAAACCGTTACAGTAGTTTGAGGTAATTTTTTAATTTATGTTGGAATTCATGGATATTTTCTATAATTTTAAGGCAGATTGTTAAAAAAAGTTATTCTTAGATAGAGGTAGGTGTTTTGCAAATGCTTAGTTTTGAATTGCGAGATTTTAATGTTATGCTAAATATAAATAATTTTTTGATCTCGTCATTCATATTTTAACATGGAACAGTGCAATTACACAGAGGAAAAAAATAACAGTATTAGTACAGCAATAGTATGAGAATATTCTCCTAAACATCGCATTACTCTGGTTTTTAAACCACTTAAAGTTGAACGGTGAAAAGTAACACATGTTAGGTCATAAATCTTACAAGTTTCCAAAGAAATTGTAGTCTTTGTTTTAAGTTCCTCTCTTGAAGTTTCCAGCTATGACCGCTTCGCTAGTTCGAACGAAGGGCAAAGGGAAGAATGCACAACTGAAAGCGAAAAAAAAACACTTTTTTCAAAGCTATTTGATGTAGACTAAATCTTCTGAACTTACTTGAATATTATTCTCATCGAATATCAAAGAACCTTAATTCCAGGAAAGTATTTTTGGAGAACCTTATTTCTTAGCCTTAGAAGTCAATTTCCGCGTGACTAATTATTAATCAGATATTTGTTATTAATAATATACAATTCTAGCCTCGCCCGTTTACTAATTAAATCACCCTAAAGGCCTTATATACTCGTATACATATATATATATATAGAATAATTTTCTCAGTTTACCCACGTAATGTAGTTTTAAGAAGGAATTTCTAACTCATGACGTTTCAGACAAGTAACACTATCCATCTTCAGAGGCCTTATGTCTTGAGTTTTGTTTTTTCAATTAGGTCTTGACTTCTGGATTGAACGGACACGCGCAAGCGATCAGTTCAAAACAAAACTCATGATATAAGGCCTCTGAAGATGGACAGTATGATGTATGACCAAGTATGTCCAAGTTAAAAACTCCTAACGACTACATTACGCGGGTAAACCAAGAAAATTATTCTACATCTTACACCCTTAAAAATCTCAACCATTACATATATATAGCGTATAGATACGGTCTTTATTTCTTATTATCGGACTTTCAATTACATTTCATTATGTCCTATTTATCATCTCCATTTTCTTTTATGAAATTCGGAGTGTTTAGAAACGAGTAAGGCTAAGTTTTGATTAGTTCCAATTATTAGATCGGCCTAACAATAAACTGTTCAGGGTATGTCAGCTTCTTTTATTTATTAAATGATATTATTTAGCCAATGTTTTCCAAGCGTGTGTTTTATATTTAACAAGTAATTAATACCCGGCTATGCACGAGTATCAACACGATTTTTTGTATTTTTTTTTCTTCTTATGAAAAACATGGAACAAACAATATTTAATTATTTATTGAAAGAAACACACAGCTAATGAAGTTAAACAAAAAGTAAGCCAAAAATTATATTTACTGTGCTAACATTGGTTAGATACCAGTATTCTATTGTATATAAAACTAACAAGATGAAAAAAATATGACGTCATGTCTTTTTTTTGTCAGTAAAATTAATGTTTCAATCAGCTCGTGATGGAATTCCACGAATATCTAGGCTTATAGTTGTTTTTTTAAGTATATTTGGTGACACAACTACTTGCGTTATTTAGTATTAGTGAATACCTAAAAATTATCGTTATTTTTAGAGTATTTGTATGATTTTTGTTGTTGTTAATATGAACTAAATATGTTACTGTCTTCGCTTGTAAATTACTGACATATTTTTTATTCTCTTGTAGATGCCTACCATAAGCATATGAGTAGATAAAATGTATTTTTAATTTAATTAAAAATTACTTTGTAAAGGCCACTTTTTTTTTATATGTGCATATCAACATGTTTCGAAAGCGAAGCTTTCCTGATCAAGATATACAGAATACTCAAAAAAGTGAATCCCAGTCTTTTGAAAATATTATAGATTTATTTTTACTTATTTTTTTACTGTTTCTTTACATGTTACATTTATTATTTACAAATTCATTATTTAACCCCACCAGGACTAAGTCTGTATCGAGGTTTATTTTAATGTTCCAAAAAACTCTTAGTTTTATGCTTAACATGGCAAGATCTGGCATTAATGTTAATTACCCTAACATATTAACAACGTTGTATATTATTCAATGGTATTCAATTATTCCGTAAATCCAATAAATTGAAGGCTTCCATTATTTAAGACATTTCTTGGTAGTCTTCAAATACATAATAGATTAAGCATCTGACCCATTGATGTAAATACCCTGACGTATATGCTTTCAAATGGTTATCTGAACGGAAGCCCAGTTTATTTGTGTCATTACTGACTACATATCGTTTGATTACACCCCTGGATCCAAATTACCACTCAAACACGGCTTATTTACTGGCGGGCCGCTTGCCCCCAACCCCGGCGAGGAACTGCGAAGGTTCAGATTTACAGCGGTTTAATTTGGCCATTACATCTACATACTCGTGTATTGATAGACAAGCAGTATATCTTGAAAGCATGTGGACCGCTTTTAATGGATCGGGGTGGGATAGGGGAGGGGGTTACTAGTTCACGGATCTATTTGACTCTGGGTGGATTCTTTAGAAGGTTGACCGTTATGAAGTAGCTGACTACTTTAACATGTCTTTTAGTCATATAAAAAGCAATATAGGTGTCGAAGAATATGTTAAATAAGTAGAGAACCCTAATGTTTAGCAGAAGGCACGCTTTCATATTGTTATTATACGTGCTAAATTTTATTATTTTATTTAAAGAAAACAATTTTAATAATGTTATTGTGAAGTTATGCAAGTATTTTCGTTATTATCTATTATTGTGACAGCCGTTTCGGCATGCAAGGCCATTTTCAAACTCAATCAAAGGACAGTTTTATAATGTCTCTGAACGCTGAAACAGCTGTCACAATAAAGAAAACTTAAATGCTGCAGAACTTAATAATAACATTATTTTTATTTTTATTTTAAAAAATAACGTTTCTACGATTTAAAGACAATATCAATTAATACTTTTTTGGATTTGTTTTGTCTTGCAAGTACCTGTCTTCGTACTTTTTGCCTTGACTTTGCTGGATTTCCAGTGTGTTTTATGTGTTTTTCGTTGAAATGCGTAACAATATTTTTTGTTTATTTTATAACTACCAACTTGCTTTGTCTATATTTTGTCTAGCGAGATTTTCAATATTAATGTATTTATCTTAGTTTTCACCTCCCTAGCACTCTTATATTACCTATGTTATTAATGGATTTGTGTGGGTACATGTAGGTATTTTTTTAAATAATATGTTATGACATAAATGGTCTAAATGACCATTACTAAATAATAAATAAATAAATATCATTGAAGAAGATAATATTAACCAAACCTAAATTTAACACAAAAAAATAAAACGGTATCAGTCGCATCTGGAAATCGAAGTCAAGACCGCTGTCTTTTTGCGACACCGTTCTACCAACTAAGATAATAAGACTAGTTCACTTTACACCATCTTCATCGATATAATACCTCAACTTCAAGACTTGTCAATATTATCCTCTATTAAATAGCATATTATTGGCTGCTATCTTTATGATGACTACAAAATTCTACCGGAATATAATTACAATCTGGATAGTGTCTCGGATATACCTATCCGATTTATATATATGTGGGACATCTATTGATTTTTCTACATGTCTGGAAAAAATATTCATTTTATTTAAATAACTTATTGAAGCTTATATACCTCGTCGTGATAGTCATTGAAGAAGGTAATATTATCATTGGTTCATATCATCTTCTTCAGAGATTAAATATAACAATGAGGTTTATGAGCTTCAATATGTTATTTAAATAAATAAACCATTGTGTTAAGGGTTTAAATAACATAAAATCTGTAATACTGTCATCTTGCCACTTACTTGTCCTTGGTATTGTTGCTAAACAATGTGCAAAACAATTCATACAACTGTAACAATAAGCATTGAAAATTAATGCATATAAAAACGAATAATAGGTAAATGTATGCAATCAGAAATTCATACCGGAGTTTCGCTTGGCGAGGAAAACATCTTTTTTGCCTTTCTTCCGCAACATCAGGTGGAATTAAGTAGGTGGGATTATTTATTATAACAGCGTTTAAAACTATCGTGCATTCAAATTCAAATGTCAGGAAAAATACATGTTTGCTAACTGTTATTGAGTGAAAACCCCGTTATGAGATAATATGTATAACTACTTCTGAGTGCCAATGTCCGATTATCTTCCATATCTTTATTTATGTATAAAAATCTACGTTTTTCTGTCTGTCCTCGATTTTCTCGAAAATTACTCAACCGGTTTCGCTGAAAATAGCACAGTTTTCTCTTATTAGTGGCGGGAAGGTTTATAGAGTAGTTTGAATGAAATCTATAAGTAAAACTGTTGCTGTAATGTTTAAAATTATATTAAAGTCGTGTTGCAATAAGGTTAGCCCATAGATAAACCACTCTGGTTAGCCATAGATTACATATTCAAAAGAAGAAGGTTTTTTTAGTAGAATGTTTTCAAAATGAAAAACACAATAGGTACCTACGTAAGAGCTTTATTTATTAGATATATTTTGAAAAAAAAATAAAATTTACAAGTGAACGTTTCTTTGTTTTATAGTCAGAAGGCATTACTTTCACTGTCAAATCAATTAAGACACCGAAACGAAAAGCAAGAATTCACAACTTCATAACTTAATTCCAAATAAAAAAAACCCGAGCAAGGCCGGGTACACATCAGCTAGTCATATATAAATTATCTCTGCTAGACGAAAAATTAGCCAGAGACCTAAATATCCCTGGGCATTTGAAAAAAATAATGTTTCGAGTGAATTTTATTTTTATCAAATTTTAATAAAAAATAATTAAATGTTTCACAGGAAACAATAAAAACGGATAGTTTCTTAGAGTTCTTAAAATCTTTTTCGTGTTTCAGAGAGCGGCGTCCTTGCTAATTTTTTTTTGCTTTTTTGTTTGATCAAGTCTTAGTAGCGTATGATGTTTTTTACCCTCTTCAAGGGATGACACCATCTACACGAAGGATCCGACTATATAGCAATAACCTACCACTCCCTAGATGTATTAATGTAAGTTACTTCACTGTATGTGGTGACTGGCTCAATCAACACGTGTATGAATCGGCACACTTTTTAAAAGTGATAGAAAGTCATTAAAAGTACGAACAAAACAAACAAAAAACAATAAACAAAACTAGTCCAAAAACCTAATCTCACCTAAACTAATTAATCGTTCATTTTTTTAAGAAAAAATTTTACTAATTAGGTAGATGAGATTAGGTTTTCAGACTGGTTTTTCTGTTTGTTTTTTTTTTTGTACTCTTAATTACTTTATATCACTTTTAAATAGTGTGCCGATTCATAAGTGTCTTGATTTCTTATGGAACCCTTTATATTTCTAATATGTACTGCTTATGAATCTTATGCACTGCACAATCATACTGAATTAAACTACCATTTTCACCCATTTTCTGTGAAGTGATTTGTCTGGTTTCAAATTACTCTACGTATTAAAGCAATACAGTGATTTCATGCAATATAGTGACACGTGTAATTTCTTCATTAGACTCTATCCATTGTATTTGACACCCGTTGAAGGACGGTCAATGAAGATAAAGGGGAGGGGGTGGAAGAAAACCGGAAGTTTGGGCACGTGCCCGCAGCCACGCTTGATAGGCTCCCGCAGAACTTCTCCCTTTGCCGGGGAAAACCCAATGCCCAGTGCCCGGTGGCGACACCCAATGCCCAGCGCCCTAAGTAACCACACCAAACGAATGACCTCCTGGCATTTCGTGGGTTATTCGGTTATTAGTTTTACACTATCGTCTCGGCTCCAAGTGACGACGAGCTGCGGATGACTGGTTTCAGTGTTATTTGCTTTTTAAATACAATTTAGAGTCAGGGGATTTAAAGTTCTACGTGAGTACGTAACCGCTAGATCTACGTATTCCTTATTTTTATTAGGTAATTTTTGTAATTGTAATTTATATCAATAAATAAATATTTCAACGTGTTTCATAACCAACAGTTTCTTCGTCGGGATACAATGTACACTGAAAATAATGACATATAAGCACAGACAAATAATAAAAATAAGTGTAGGTAAATATTTGGGTATTATTATATTTGGGTGTAAAAATAATTATTTAAAACAAAAAAATATTATTAAATAATTATTTTTATATTTATATTAGAGAGCAAAAATTAAAACAAAATCAAAGAACAACCAAGGCACCTAAATAACAATAATCATTCTGAATATATGTAGTAATCTGAAAATAAATTAAGAAGATGGCTATTTTAAAAAAATGCTATTAAAAACATTTAATTAACAATTAACACCTTTTCTTGATTTTGTTTTAATTTCCAGTTTCTAATACAAATATAATATTTTTTTTATAATAATAGGTTTCCTGTATTGTCGCTTATTTATGTGTTGATTTTTTTAGTGGAATTATAATTTATTTTATAATGTTGCCATAAACCGAATTTGGGTTTATTGAAAAGTGTAATTTTTTGTTATTCTTTTTCAATGAAAGAACAAGAATATATGCCATTATGCATGCCATTTCAAAATAGATAACATTTAGGTTAAGAATAATTTATACACAATGGATATTTCAGTTTCATGACACGTTCAAGTTTTCTTGATAGCTAATACAATTTTACAAAGTAACAGTCGTAAATAAAAACAGTAATAGAAAAAATTGTATACGAAAACAGTAATATAGAAATAGCAGAATATGGTATTTTTTAAGTTGGACATGACTTTTTTTCCACAAAATATGGGATTGCTTTTAAGAATATGAATGGGGGAATTTTTTAAACTAGATCTGTTGAACGTCAAATACTCCAATTTAGTTTAATTAATTAATTATTTTATTTTATTAATTACGCTATTTCAGTTAATTCTGGTTTGTTTACTTCATTGTACTGATTTATCGTACCTTCGAGCCACTTTAGTACCCATCTGCATGAAACATTTTGGTAACAATAATGATCTATCGATATTAGAATGTCAAAAGCAACATTCAAATAATTAATACGATTTATAAATCTTTATTTTTGTGTTACTTTTAAATGTGTTATGTTTTTTATAAAATTGATAACCTCGATAAAGGCTTAGTCCTGGTGAAGTAAAAAATAGAATTGTAAAGAATAAATGTAACATGTACAGAAACAATAAACAATAAACAATAAACAATAAACAATAAACAATAAACAATAAACAATAAACAATAAACAATAAACAATAAACAATAAACAATAAACAATAAACAATAAACAATAAACAATAAACAATAAACAATAAACAATAAACAAATAAACAATAAACAATAAACAATAAACAATAAACAATAAACAATAAACAATAAACAATAAACAATAAACAATAAACAATAAACAATAAACAACAAACAATAAACAATAAACAATAAACAATAAACAATAAACAATAAACAATAAACAATAAACAATAAACAATAAACAATAAACAATAAACAATAAACAATAAATAAACAATAAACAATAAACAATAAACAATAAACAATAAACAATAAACAATAAACAATAAACAATAAACAATAAACAATAAACAATAAACAATAAACAGCAAACAATAAACAATAAACAATAAACAATAACAATAAACAATAAACAATAAACAATAAACAATAAACAATAAACAATAAACAATAAACAATAAACAATAAACAATAAACAATAAACAATAAACAATAAACAATAAACAATAAGCAATAAACAACAAGCAATAAACAATAAACAATAAACAATAAACAATAAACAATAAACAATAAACAATAAACAATAAACAATAAACAATAAACAATAAACAATAAACAATAAGCAATAAACAATAAACAATAAACAATAAGCAATAAACAATAAACAATAAACAATAAACAATAAACAATAAACAATAAGCTTAAGCTTAATAAACATAAACAATAAACAAACAATAAACAATAAACAATAAACAATAAACAATAAACAATAAACAATAAACAATAAACAATAAACAATAAACAATAAACAATAAACAATAAACAATAAACAATAAACAATAAACAATAAACAATAAACAATAAACAATAAACAATAAACTGTTAATTAAATTACTGTTAAAGGAAGTTTGTGATTTTTTGTTGGTAATATTGTTTTCTACGCCTTCACAAGTTCTAGAGCTGATAAAGTACCTACCCCATACAATGATGCAATGATACCTGGGAGAATCACGAAAGGGCGACAGCCACGTTAATAGTGATTTTTATGGCGTCGAATATGAATGATTCGGTATAGCTAAAACATATTATTATGCCCAACAAATAAAAGACCACCTCCGTGACAGTGCGATACCATCTCTGGTCCTTGGCACAGATATTACAGAATCAAAATCCTTCGAAAAAATGTTATTATATAAATGAAATCTTGCGATTATTATGAACTTACAAAACTAAATTTTCTAAAAAATATTTATATTTTCATTCCCAGGCGTACGACTCATTTGTAATAAATTAAGGTGGCAAAAACATAACAGAAATAAATATAACAGTATATTGCAGGTATATTCACATAATGCTCATTTCGAGGATGTTATTTACCTTGATAGGTATATGCCTCATTGCCTCCTTGGCTAGAACAGTCTGAATTAGTGACAATTCCCGAGTTGAAATTCTGGTAACATTGGGATATCCTTTTTTCATTTTGTGAACTTTTTAATAAATTATAATAAAACATACTATCTACGTCAACTCAAAGCTGTAAAAGCAGGTGATATTTGTGATTCGGTGGTTTTTCGAAAATATTTTCCTCTGTTACTAACTTAATAATTGCTTTGTTATCAAACCCTTGCTTTGTAAAAGAGAGATCATTAATCGGTCAGAAAATGGATGTAATCAAAATAAAATATTTTCGTAAGAAGTATTCACTTTGTGGTTTGACATTATATTAAAAAAAATAAACACTTTGTGGTTTGACCTCGTCTTAAAAAAAAAACAATTTTTTGTTTGACATCATATTAAGTAAAACAAACACTCTATTATTAAACACGGAATAAGATTAGACAACCATGAACCAGGACATAGATTAGACAACTTAGAAGCATTAGAAATTTAAAAATCTTTAACTCTAAAATTTGCAGATAACTTACTAAATAATCCAAAAAATATTTCTATAGTCCGATTTTAAATACGTTTCCTGTGAATCTTCCCCACCTTAACAATTATTAACTTTCAGCTCATATGCTATGCATATAATTGTTATGTTGCCGCAGTCATCTGTTTATGTATTATTATGTAATCAAGTATTCTATTTTCCATTAATAAATGCCCTTTCTTGTATTAATATTGTAGGATTGTCTCTCTTTAATGACTTCATTATGTTCCCATTACACTGTTATATTTACTATCTATTATTATTAATATATGTTAATGTTATCTCCCTCTAATATTTTTTTCTCTTTTCTCTCTCTTTTGTATTATCTCTATTTCACTCTATTGTATTCGGTAATTATATATAACCGAAAACTCTGTATTATTCTTTAGTTATAACGTTTGCCCTGACGAAGCTTGAGCTAAGCGAAACCGGTTGGCGAAGAATAAAATATGTTCGTGGTTTATAACAAAGCGTTTGTTTTGTTTGAGAAAATAAAACATGTATTAAAAAAGGTTTTAGAAAGTGAGGAGTTATAAGTGAATAAGTTACGTTGAGCATATCCCAGCGAAGTGTCCTGAGTTGCACTGATAACCACCTTTATCCTTTTGAGATGAGTGAAAAAGTAACGGTATACCTGGCGCTGCTTGCTTATAAGAAGAGAATGGCAAAGTGCGCAATCCTGGAGTTAGGAATTTCATCACGTAAATGTTATCCGCTATGCGAGACTTCGCGGAGTTATCAACAGTGACTCACGGCCTCGCCGCCTCACTTGCACTCTGCCGACTTCGCTATATTCACGTGCACCGCACACTTCGCAGGAATATAATCTTCCACGATACTTGTTTCTTACAGGGGCGCACTCGTAATACAAATGGGCCCAAAAACTATTTTTTTAATGATCACAAAAACACTGTTATTCACCAAGCATAATATTGTTAAATGATAGTTGTACAGTATAAAATAGAACAGTTATAATTGTAGGTAAATATAAAAAGTAAGAAAGTATGACAGAAGTTATAATTAATGTAAATTACAGATTAGTTCATATAAATCGATAAAAAAAGAATGTATGTAAAGGTGGCAGAGCTACTTTTCTTTTATCGATTTTAAATCAAATCCTTTACGTGAATTTGGCCACTAATGCGTAGGGCCATTAAGTGATATGTTACTTCCTTTTTTGGCTGCCTGCCCAAAGTGTGCATACATTTATGCTAGAAGGTTTTCTCCATACTCCCAGAAGAAAAAAAATTATTACATACTTTAACACTGCATATAGTGGTCCCAGCCAGAGGTCATTTGTACGTCATTGTGACGTATACCAGTGGACCGTAGGTCGTATCTTCCTTCGTATAATATGTATGACTGATAGTGACCATACTTCTATAATTAACGGGACCTTTACATTCGATATATTTTAAAGGCGTATTATTATTATTTACCTACATTGATGATTAAAATACGTTAGATTGTATTCGAATTCATACAAATAAAATCAATGTGAATAAAATGATGTATTTAAAAAAATTCGTATCATTAAATTTTACTTGTATTCATATTTCAAAAAACTACTTTCCGAGAGCCAGAAAGAAAGAAAAAATAGTACTATATTGCATATTATTATAATAATTACCTGTTTCAGAACAGACATCGTCTACTGAGACCAGTAAATTATATGTAACTATATAAATTTCTAACTGATATGTACCTGGCCTTGCTCGGGTTTATATAAAGTTATGATTTTCTGAATTCTTGCTTGTCATTAGGGTGCCATAATTTATTTGACAGCGAAAATAACTATCTCTAAACAAAGGAACTATTTGAAAATTTTATTTCATTCCAAACGTTTATTTTTTCAAAATATATCTAAATAATAGATTTCTTATATAGGTACCTACTTGTGTTTTACATTTTGAAAATACTCTACCCAAAAAAACCTTCTTCTTTTGAATATGTAATCTGTGGCTAACCAGAGTGTTATATCTATGGGCTAACCTAAATAAAACATGGCGGGTTCAATGTTTTTCATACTAATTTTATAACGTTATAGCAACAGTTTTACATATTGGATTTCATTAAAAATACTTTCTAAACCTTCCCAGCACTAATAAAAACAAACTGTGCTATTTTCAACGAAACCGGTCCAGTGATTTTCGAGAACATCGAAGACAAAGAAACACACTTATAAATTCCATAAATTCCAATTTTCAAAATTGACTGGTCACATTACATACACTTCAGTATAATATTACGCGAATACGATTGTAAAAACTACAATTAAATCAATGGTAAAAATGGTCTACCGTTTTCACATTATCCTCGAAAATACCGGAAAACATTAAAAACAACCTGTTGTATGTGGTTTTCAACAATTCGTTCCTTAAAGAAATACATTTTTACCACGAGATGGTATTGGCATTCAGTGTTACAATTCTTATTCATTGCTTCAGGATGGTTTGGGGATAGGAACTTAGGACATGGCTTATAATGATATAATATCGTATTATTTTTATGGTAAAATGTGTGATTTTGGTTAAATTTCTACCTCATCGTGTGCGATTTTATTACCATTGTGTTCGTTTTAAGAAATAAAGTACTAAATTTATTTTGCGTCATTTTACAACTTGCAACACCACAAAAGTTCTACGATTCGAAAGATCTTCGAGAAATTTCTATGGAAATATGATTAAAGACATTCGAAATTCTGGTGTCTCGTCTTTTTTTCATTTTCGTACAAAACGTGTGAGAAGGAAGCTTTTTATGAAAGCATTTTAGGACGATCGTCGATTGTCATTGGAATGGAACATGCTTTCTTCGAATATTTAAAAAATAGAATATTCGAGAACTTTTCCGTTTTAAAGATACACACATTTATGTGGGGTGATATAGACTTAGTTGCCCCATCGGAAATGTTTGCAAAGTCCGTCCCTAGCAACAGGTACTCGCTCGCTGCAACTCAAACAGTAACTACGCCATAACATGCATCGGGGAAGTGATATTTCCTTGTTACTGACGGATAAAATTATAGAACCGACTACAAAACTTATAAACAAAGTCTTACTGGTGCAAAAAAGGACAGTTTATTTTTCAGGCTCGGGCCAAAATGATAATTAACTTTTGAAGCAGAAATTGTTGTAAAAATACAGAGTTTTCTTTTGAAACTGTTCATAGATTTGTCCCAATAGAAATTGTAACGATTTACAATGATTTTCTATTGAGCTTGACAACCTTTCCACTGGGAATGCTCTGTCAGTACCCACTCGAGCTTGGGCCGACTACTGAATTGTGGGAATTTGTCCCGGTGGGTATCGATAACGTAAGACCCAAAGAAACCGAAAAACACTTTATTTTTAATATTATAGTTTCCAAATACATTTTGTAACGATCATCTCTTGCTCATAAATCCTTAACCACCGACCATTCGTGGATCTGCTGAAATTTCGCGTTATTTCCATTATTTACGATAAAATATCCAAAGAAGCGAAGCTAGTAGTCCACAATGGAGTGCAGATACGTGGCATGGAACTGGCAGAAGAAGGGTGAAAGTAGACTGAATGCTATAGAAATGAGATCCCCGATACGTACATGTGGTACAACCATGTATGAGCGTGTGAAAAAAAATTTTGTTGAGATTCGCGAAGAATGCAAGGTTGATGTGAACGTAATGAGTAAAATTAATAAAGGAACGATTAGATGCAGTCTAGTTGAACGAAGAAAAAAATGTAAGGAGAATATTTAAAAATATATATTATTGAACGTTTTTAAATATTACAATTTTTTTACTAAATTATGTAATGAAATAACTAATATATAATATTTAGATATAAACACATACCAATCATAATAATCATAAACACTACTAAGTGACGTGCATGTGAAGACATGAATGTGAATGAAGAAAGGAGTGTGGGCCAAGACCGAGTTGTTTGGCGGCCCGTCCTCTCTGCCTACCCCTGCGGGGAAACGGCGTGATGGTTAATTAGTTAACAACAACAAAAAATCGCAAAAATTGCAAGCATTTTATTTGTTCATATACCATCAATTCCCGACAATATACATATTTTATTTAGTCATTGCAACAAGTAACATATACGTTTCACAAACACCTGACTTCACAATTTTGAGGAATAAGTGTAATAGAAATACATTCATAACCTACGTCTCCATTTTTTATTCATCTAAACGGCGGATCCCGTATTTCACTTCAATTTCACCAGATACCACCTTAAAAATACCATATTAAATAGGCAAAGAACACGCCATACATCGGACAGTAGACTGGGCAATGGCACCGCAATAACAAGGTAAGTTGGAGCCGAACCTGAATTAATCACGCGAATTGAACCCCTTACACTGTTCCTATTAAAACGGGGGCAATTCGACACCACGTATTTATTATTTATAGCTTATTAAACTTTATTGGGCTATAAAAAGGCCATAAGATGAGTTCGGGGCCCTCCAAGCTTGTTGCGGCCTCTACGATAATTCTCTAGGAAAGTTTTAAGTACGGTTTAAGGGGAATTTACGGGTAAGTGCGACCGCAACATCTGCGTCCATTGATCTGCCAGGCTGCCATCCTTTCTCTTCCCCTTCTCCCTACCCGGCCCGGATGTCTCAGGAGGGGGATTCCCATTCTAAACACGGCGATAGCAGTTAAAGAACTTATTAACCCGAACGCATAGGTAGCTAAGAGCTTTTTCATTGCAGACACTAACTGGAGTATGCGTGGTGAAAGAATGTCTTAACCTTTCACTATTGCAACAGAGGAAAACTCTTTATACGTTAGTTGTGGGCCACGAATAGTAATATTCCATAATTTATTCACACGATTGGTATTCTAAATTAATTATACTAACTACTGAATTATTAATTAATTTGTAACGATTGTTACCATTTTTACATTAGGAGAGACTTATTAGAGTTAAGGAACATCTAAGATGTTTAAATAATAACAACTGTTCTGAATATGCAAATCATATTTTAGAAATTAGTCATTCATTTGATGTAAATAAAGGTTTAAAATTTTTACATACAAATACAACCAGTTTACAATTAGATAAATTTGAATTTTTAGAAATCAGAAAAGGCGTTAATAGTGAATTAAATTTAATAAATAATCAAAAAAAAAAAAAAATTGCTGTCTCTTGAATTTATATTCATATTAATATTATTAATAAAAATAATTTATTTTTTAAATTTATAATGCAAATGAATTACTTACGCCCGTTAATCAATTTTTGCTTGTGTTTATAATTTGTCTATTGTTACATTATTGTTTTTTTATTTTTATTATTTTTTCTTGAAATTATTTTTTAGTATTTATATATTCCTGACGATGAAAGCATCGCTTTCGAAACGTGTAGATATCAATGTATATTTATAAAGTGGTGAATACCAAGTATATTTGTTTTAATTAATTTAGTAATATTCCACTTCAAGATAGCCTTGCAAACCTCCCGGCCAGCCGCCTGACGTCCAGGATACCTTTTTGGACTTAAGATAAAAGACTGCTTCTATCACGTTACTCCCCTGAAGAGTCGTGGCGAACTCATTGGCAGGCCTTGGACGTGAAAAACAAGCACCTGGTTGTAGACCCTACTATTAAATTGCCAGGGTTCTCTCTCTCTCATAAGACGTGGACCTCGTTAAACCGCATCCGGTGCAATCACAGCCATTGTGAGTTTATGGTGCACAACTTTGTGAATGTGAAAATATAAAAAAAAAAAACAAAAAACAGAACATAACGTAGAAGAATTTCCCCTTCATCAGTTTCTCTATGCCACATCTGTTCTGAAACAATTGACTCCCGAAGCCGTCGACTAGATAAATAACCTCAGCATTCCACTATGACTAATAAATAAATATACTACAATGAAGTTTATGAACTACAGTAAGTTATTATTCTTTTTAGTAGTTTGTGAACGGGTCCTTTTTACATTGAATAACTTGTTACAGTTGATTTACAGTTAAGGCAATGAATAGATTTAATAAACAAATATGAATATTCGTGAACCGGAAACATTACATTACGTAAAGGTAGGATTGGGTATTATTAGAGCCAGCAATAATATGTGCCAATAGCCCGGATAGCTCAGACGGTAGAGCATTGGACTTTTAATCCAAGGGTCCAGGGTTCAAGTCCCTGTTCGGGCGATTCTTTTTTTAAATTTGACCATAGTAATTTTTTCACAAAAATAGCGCTTCATAATTTAAACAAATTTTATGGGTAACTTAAAAGCGATCAATTACTAAAAAAAGAATACAGCCACCTTATTATTCGAATATTTTTGTAACGCAAAAGAAATCATCGTTTTTAAATTTTTTTATTAATCTACGGCAATCATTTGTCACTTGCGTGGGTAAGTTATCTTCTTCTTCTATCTTCTTCTTCTACTATATAATGAAAGAGTTTTATTCCGAGCTTGATGAAATTTCGCACACTTGACCTTCGAAGCAAGAGGAAAGTCATTGTTTATATGAGATTTCGACAAAATATCCCCTTCCCCCTTTCCCACCCCTTTAAATCAGAATTTTGATACTTCTTGATGAAATTTCGCACACTTGACGTTCAAATTAACGAGGAAAACTACTGGGTGGGGGTAGGGGGAGGGGTAGTAGTAGAGATAGGTGTAGAGATAGAGGTAACACATCACAACCTCAAAACTTTCCCAAACATTCCCCGGGCAACGCCGAGTACTTCTGCTAATTTACAATATTTTTACAAAACCGACGCTAAACAAAAGTTTCGAAATATTATTATTATATATTACTAGTTATATATTATTGTAAATGGAATTGTATTTGCATGAAAGAGTACGAAAGAAAATTTTTAAAAAAATACAAGAAAAACTATGAAAGATTAAAGTAGGTCCTTCTCTTAAAAGTCTAACTAACAGGCTTGATATAACTGACTTTTAACACTTAACACAAAGTTTTAAACAATATAATTGAATCAGAACTAAATCTCAAATATATCTTTATGTCAGAACCAGACCGCAAAGAAAATATGAAACATTTAAATTAGAAATATTCAAGAACGGTATAGCATTTTTCAACCCTTTCCTCCACATTTATCTTGTGAATAATGAAAATGAAATAATCAATGAAAATTATATATTCTCCTGCTCACTTATAAAATTCAAATAAATCTTAAATATTATGTTTATTTTTAAATATATACATTATTCTTAAATTTTTATGCTTGATTTTGGACATGTTACTATTTTTTTTCCTCTCTCCTTCATAGTGTAATATAACTTTTTATTTTTGTATCCCCATACTCAACACACGATAAGGACATTTTGTACGTGGGTTGATGACCTTACTTTTATTATTTATTCAAATGATGTAAAATAACTGTGTGGAGTCGCATTTATTAAATCAATAATAATTACTTTTTTTTTATATGAATACCTCACAAGAGTCCCAACTGCTCCCAACCGTCTGAAGCCAGTGAGACTATGGCATTCCCAATTGGGGAATGTTGTGAGGCTGAAGGTATTGGGGAGGGGAAGGAGAAGGGGGAGAGGAAGGTGATGAAAAGGGGAAATAGCTGGCTATTCAGATCTGGTCACCAAACACGGCTAAAAGCCATTTCAAGCAACGTTTCAATTCTGAATGGTGGTCTTTCACCAGGGCGATACTGAGAGTATCTTCCACTCTGGAACGTGCGCAAATATATTATATATTATTTTTAAAATGAATTACTTGTGAAACAACACAAATTAATTAGATAAAAATTACTTGCGCACGCCGGGATTTGAACCCGCGACCTTCGGATTCGTAGTCGAGAGCCTTACCCCTCGACCATGGAGGCCGTCAAATATTACTTTAAGTATAGGTAACAATTAAACTTTGTTTTAACCACTTTTATTTTTCACTCCGACCGGTTTCGTAACAACCGCTCCATCATCAGGGCAAAATATATACTAAGTATATATCAGTATATATTTTTCCCTCATGATGGAACGGTTGTTCCGAAACCGGTCGGCGCGAAAAATAAAAGTTTGATTATTTCAATTAATTATAATAGATAACCACAAAGTGATAGCTTCACACAATAGTATAATAATTACGTTGTTTAAAACCACTGTGTTTAATCTGCAAATATCTACATGTTTCAGGAGAAAAGCTCCCCTCTTCGGGGTAAACAATTTATTTATCCCGAAGAGGGGAGCTTTTCTCCCGAGGCATGAAGATATTTAAATATTAACACAGTGGTTTTAAACAGAGTAATTATTATAGGTTTAACCTTACTTTTATTTTGCTCTTATCAATGTGTGTTATTTAATAATAATAATAATATAATAATTGGATAATTTGTATAGCGCCGTTTTTGTGAAAAATCACCTCAAGGGTTATAACTCTTACTATGTGTTATATGTTATAAGTCTGCTAAATGTTCCTAATAATAAACAAATAAATAATTAAAACGTAAAAGAAGTAACAACAATAAAATATGGCTACAATAGAGTGGAACCGATCGAGCGATATATATTACATTAACAAGATCTAGGTAGGTCGATATACATTTAAAAATAATGACTGATTATTTAATTGCTTCAAACGATTGGTATTCACTCTGTGGCTTCATTATTAAAAAATAATTGATTTAAATAATATACATTGTATTCACCATTTTATTAATACACAGATACCGATCGACATGTTAAATTTTACATACAAATTCAACCGGTTTACAATTTTTAACATTTGAAATATTAGAAATCAGAAAAAGCATTCATATTGAATTACATTTAATAAATAATCTTTTTTTTATACAGCTATTCCTTAAATTTATTTTCATATTAATATTAATAATAAAAAAAAAACATTTTTTTTAATTTCTAATATATATTTGTTATTCAATGTTTTATAATAATTTTTTTATTAACATTTTTGCTTAACTACTTTGATCAATTTTTATTCATGTTTATAATTTGTCTATTCTAGCATTATTGTGTTCTAATGTTTATCATTTGTCTATACTTGACATTGTTATTTTTAGTTTTATACATACTCTTGACGAAGAAAGCATCGCTTTCGAAACATGTAGATATATGTGTATTAATAAAGTGGTGAATACAAAGTATATTATTTTTATAAACAATAATTATTAGCCTGAAACACTCATCCAAATTGAAAAAAACCTTTCCGAGCAAAGATAAATGTCGCCGACGGGACTCGAACCCGCACTCTTCTGATTGCCGGTCAGATGCTCTACCATTGAGCTACGTCGGCTTATCGCAAACCCGCCAAGTTAATCAATATATACTAGTGTTTCATTCAATAATTACTGTTTTTTATTATATTTCACCTGTAGAGCATCTGACCGGATATCAGAAGGGTGCAGGTTCGAGTCCTGTCGGCGACATTTATCTTTTCTCGGAAGGTTTTTTCAATTTGGATGAGTGTTTCAGGCTAATAATTATTGTTTATAAAAATAATTGTTACCCTTTGCGCTATGCACAAAAATCTTGTCTTAAAAACTTTAGTTTATCAATTAACAAAGTATATTATTTAATTGACTAATTATGTCTCCGTATTCGTTTCTTCGTGAGGATTTCTGGGTATAAAAGGTGAGAATAAGCACTTGTTAAACTTTTAAATGATAAAATATGGCAATTATCTTTTTAAATAAATTGTACCTTATTTAAGGATATCGAATCCGGACGCCCATTTAAAGAGAGCAATTGAATCTACTAATTATATTGGGAAGTTTAAATTGTTACAATATATTATAATTATTCACCGAATAAAACCGCATCCCTCGTGTAAAGAATGAGTTCAGAATAGGGTAGCCGATTGAGCAGCCGCAGTTTCAGCGTGGTCAGAATAAACACCCATTAAAGATTTATGTTTTGTCAGTGGAGCGGCGTGAGATAATATATCCACGTATGCTGGTAGCTGTTAGCCGGTACTCTGCTGCCACTGGAGGAGTGATTAAAGACCAGATTAATCCCCGCCAGATTCAAACCTCTTCAATAGTCTGGATAAAATACGGAAACGAACATTTTATCTTCAACACCTGAAAAAACAACGGGAAATAATTGGCTTACTTCAGCGAGCAGGTAATTTAAAAGGCGCATCAGTGCAATTTCAAAAGAAGGGTTATAGTTAATACTTACCCTGATTCAGAGGATAGTTTACTACAGGTCAGTGGCTTAAATTTATCTATGAGCAAAGGCTGTATGTAAAAGTATTCACAAATATGTAGGTATTTGGAAAAAGACACATTTAATAAAAAAAAGTCTTAAGGACAAGCACCCACATAAGGCGCTCAACGTCACTTTGCAGGTTGCTAACACAAGAATACAATAAAAATATCTGTTGAGTCTGTACGGGTAGTTAGGAAAATGTGTAGGGTTTCCAATGACAAAAATCCGCTAACGGTAATCTTTAAAATTCTATGAAATACATACCAGAATGACTGAAAAAAAGTGCAGTTTGAAAACCTCTACATTGGTCTACCTTGGTTATATGCCTGTAGCACGCCACTGCTACAGGCATATAACCAAGGAAGGAATACAGCATTTTTCTATGTCACCGGATTGTTCACACTGCTTACCGACTCTAAAGGTGGATTATTTCATAGAATTTAAAGGATTCATCAAAATCTCAAAGTTAATATTCAAGTTCTATGAAAGTTTCATTCAAGTTCTGTTATTATTCAAGCACTATGATTCAATTGGCCGATAAAGTTATTACCGAATTGGAATAGATCTTTCACAGAACCTGAATTTTGATTTTGAAGTTTTGATGAATCTTTCAAATTCTGTGAAAAAATCTGCCCTAAGAGCGCCTAGAATACTTCAAATTAGCCACATTAAATGAACATCGTGGCAAAAATTTTATAAAATTTATTTTAAAATTATGAATAACTTTGTAGAATCTTCACTCGTGGCTAAAATGCATGTCAATCACTGTCTACTAAGAAATCCCGAAACCTTCCATATTCCTTTCCAAGGAAGTGATTTATCCTTTTCCCAACCTCTTGTTCGAATATATCGACTCTATTCACTTCTCTCTTTCAGAAAGCCTTAATCATTGTTTTGTTTTCATTTGACCCACTCTTTATTTTCTCTTGTATACATATTGGTTCACACCGTTATTGGACGGTTGGGATTTATTATTCGTGTTATTTCGATGTAATTTTTTTGCCAACCCTCGATCTCATGTTTACAACATATATATATTTAAATAAATGTGAAGTGATGTGGCCCATCCAAGTCGAGAGACGTGAATCCCATTTTTTAACATGACTCTACATAGGAAGGCCTGAGCAATAAGGAATAATGTAATTTTTGGAGATGCTATCAAATCTTTTCAATTGTTACGAAACGACAGAATAATCCTAAAAAAGACTCTAGCCAAAGAGCGCCACGTTTGCCATATCGGCAGCTTGCACGCCCACGCGCCGGCACTCCCCTCCCACCCGGCTTCCGAGGCACTTCTTCCTCGTCCGGCTTCAGGATGACATCTCTGGTACGCCGCCTACTGCGTCTCTAAAGGAACGCGCGAGCAGCCATGTTGACGAGCTGCAAATTACTTCTACCAGGACCCCTTTTGCCGCTACAACCATGACTGTAAGCTGTCTTTGTATTTCCCCTTTTGTGTTGTAACTTATTCGAGTCCCCGTTATCATGCTCGTTTAGAAAATATCAGAGAGAGTAATCACCCGTAACTTTCATTTGAGGTTAGGCTAGCCTTTTGATTATTGTAACATAACTTACCATGTCTGTACCTTCCCCTGAATAAACTCTGAGTCTGAAAGCATTTAGTAAATTCATTTGACGAAGTATTAGAGTCCCCGACCCCGATTATAAGACTGCCTGTCGGCCTACGACCCTGCAGAGGAGCTTCTTGACCTGCCGAAGCTGAGCTAGTCGAATGTCCAGAGCCGAGTTCCCTGTCAAGACACCACCCTCGGTGTAAGTCTAAACCGATGAACTGTCTCCCGTAACCGCTCTTTCCCAACCTTCCTCCTTTTCTACTCCCACATCCCTACATCCAGTCATATTCTTTTTATAACACAATCAATATTAATTTCACCTTATTCTACTAATATGTTGTATTCTTACTTTTATATCCTTCATGAACTTTTATTTTTTATATACTTTCTAATGGCAAATGTACAATCTAATGCCACATTTAATGATTACTTTTTAAAATTATTCGTATTATATTCTAATGCTTGTACGAGTATTTAACTGTGTCATACAATTATGGTTTATGCTATATTTATACCGTTGGTATTAAATAAATAAATAAATGCTGTGTGGAAAGTTTTTTTTAAGGAAAGGAGGGAGAAAAAGTTATGGAAAGAAAAAAGGAATGAGAAGTGGGTAGGAATCTGGAAGTCTGTGTCCAGGAGTGACGGACGAATTAATCCATCCCTCCTACTGTAGCGATGGGTCGAGAGAGTCCGGCCGTAGGTCAAGGGGTCTCCCTCAACTGGTTTATCCCGATTCGGCCTACCACGCAGTTGGTGTTGGTGAGCAGACGCATCTGCTGCCAAGACCTGGACGAACCTCACCCCATGAACCCATTATTTTTGTTAGACGCGTCCGGGACGGTTTTCCGCTAGTGGCTCTAGGGGCTCTTTGTAAGTAGTTATTAGGGGTTTATGTCTGTTTTACAGAAAGCTCCTATAGCATTGGCTACAGGAGCTTTCAATAAAAACGTTGCTGTGTATCTGAAATAGGTCCTGAATCTGTACGATTAATTTACAAATTTCTATAAGAATAAGTATTCAAGGGAAGAATATTACATTTTTGCAGTAACTTATTGATGCTTATAAACCACAATGTAATATGTATTTTTAATTATTGAAGATAATATTATAAACCTTCAAATCAACACATGAAACCGAAAAAACGCAGAAAAGAAAAAGACGAGGGAAGCAGCTGGGATTCGAACCCAGGACCTCATGGTCTATCCAGGACCTGCGCTATATGCCAACTGAGCTACCGCTACCCCAATTCACCCCATTATTTTTATAGGTATCAAAAATATATGGGAATTAATTGAGAATAATATTGAGAGTTCTTAGAAATCGAAGTATGATACAGATAAAAATTGCCGGATGGATTGAGACTATGAGGTCCTGGGTTCGAATGGCAGCTGCTGTCGTTATTTTTTTTTCTTTTCACTGTCTTTTCGGTTTCATGTTTCGATTTGAGAGTTGTTAATATTATGGACAATGATTAAAAAAAAATATATATATATCACGATCTCCGCAGCAGCAGAAAAACCTTTGACCCAAATGGCTCTGTTTTATTACATGATGAAACGCAAATGGAAAACGTAGGTAATTATTTAAAGGTGTTTTGTCACATATTCCATTATGTTGTCACGTTTCCTTCAGAGTGTATACGTTCCGTATCGCTCTGGTTCGAGGCCAAATCGATTTATCTTTTCAGTGGTTGCATTATTCTTATTTAGTATTCACACACTTACATTATTCTTTCGATAGAAATTTATTTCTATTTTACATATTTTTAATACATACCTTGACAATTAGTATTCAATATAAACCAGAAAATTGTCAAAGTACCTAATAAATATCTCAATTAATTATTTTTATTGTCATTCCTTATACATTCAATAAGATTTTCAGTATTAAACCGCTACCTTGAGATAACAACAATTCATTTTCTGTAGAAAAAAATTATGGAAACTCCACTATTTTTATATATTTTTTTTAATGTTAACGAAAAAAAAAGTAATTAATAAAAATATACCATTACTTATTTTCGTGTTTAATTCGTAGAACTCCATTTAATTTATTTTTTTAAAATTTAATGTAAATCAAATTTAATAATGTTATTATTGAGTTCTGCGAGTATTTTTAGTTGTTATTATTGTGACAGCTGTTTCGGCGTTTAAGGCAATTTTAAAATTGTGGTTAATCCACATTGTGACGACTTATTTATATGATTTACATTAAATTTTTAAAAATATATATACCGTTTCTTATTTGCTGCCAAAATGGGATTATGTACGTTTATATTCAAAATTATATTAAGACGTTGGTGACGTCACGCAGGATCACTTGGGATCCCGGTGACAGGTGCCAGTAGTATTGCCTGCGTCATAATGACATCATATTCACTTGTACGAGTATATATATATATATATATATATATAATTGAAAATATTCAAATTACCCAATTTTAGTACGATGATGATAATCAGAAAAATATACTTGTTTCACCCGAAACTACCCACACGAAATTGTGCAGCTTCGAATATACGACTGCAACAACTAACGACGAAATTAAATTGATGTATTTGTTTGACAGTAATAAAAGTGAGATTAAGATTTAAAAGGAACAAGGATTAACCAACCACTTACCGAAGAATTTCCATACGAACAAATAACGTGATCCCGTGATAGAAGTTTTGTTTCTGGTCAAACAAGAGCACACACTTCAAACTGTCACATTATAGTGTTGCCATTCAAAAAACGGGAGTTTTTGTGAGGGAAAGTAGGGACTGTAGCAATTAAGGTAGGAACTAACCAAATTATCATTTCAGAACCCAAAAATTCAGAAAAATAATTTTCCACACATTTTTAAGGCTATTCCTAGTTTGCAAGAAAGATGCCATTGTTGTTATCGTCATTCCTCGAACCATCAATAAGATTCCGGTAATAAACGGCTTCCTTTCATTTACAGCAATTGCATTGAATAGTGGGTACCTACACAGTACACTACAATTACTCTCGCTGTAGCGCCACCACCCGCTGCACAGTTAACTGGTCCATTGGACGAGATTGCCTTCAGGTACTAAATGCGCCAATCGTACAAATTGTTCTTATTTTCTCTGCAATAAAGTAGATGACAAATAGAGCGGCTTTCGCTTATTGATAATGTATCAAACTGCTTTCGATTAAGCTCTTGATAAATCATTGAAAACGTTTACTTAAATACCTATTCAACCTATTTTCTGAAAAAATTACATAATTTATCGGTAAATTGCAATATTTTCTAGAGACTAAGGAGGCCATACCTTCGTTCCGTTAGCAAAATAACTTTGGAAACCTTCAATGCTCTTATTTTCTATTGAATTTTTTTATCTTAATTTTTTTGTCTTCGGCGAATGTTTTTTTTTTTAAACATAAAAAAAAATAACAAAACATTATGGCGTGGTCATGCACAATGTTTTTGCTTTGCTCGGTCATTGGAAATATGTTTTTTTTTTTGTATTGTTCCAAAAAAACATTTGCAGGATACCCGCTTTTACTCTCTGTTAAAAACTCTCATGGGCGTATATAGAAAAATGAGTAATTAATATTATATCGAATGAATAAGAAATTGAACATAATTTTACATCTATTGAGGAAGTAATAATTTATTTTTAAATCTCGAAATGTGCATCGTTTAATCAGCTCAACCTATTTTGCAACTTGCAGAAGAACTTTCCCAAATGAGAATGAGCGTTAAACGCCATTAAGTTTGAGCCGAGCTCACGAAGTTTGTCTTGAAGCCGAGAAGCTTACCTTTTTAAGGCGATTAGTTAAATACTTCCTTCTTACAAACTTTTATTTCAACATTGGCTGACACTATTTCAGCGCTCAGCTGAATATTTTCAAGTAACTGTTTCTCATTTCAACTGGGAACTGCCCATTTTGTTTTGTATTTAACGAACTTGCAGTTTTACTGCTGCACTTTTGAATATGCAAATCGGGATTTAACGTCCGTGAATATGGAAAAGTAGTAATGCAAGTCAAAATCTTATTTAAAATTATATTATATTTTTCTGCATACGCTTAATATGCGTAATCAAATATGCTAATAGACGATCTTTTTTGAAGTAATCTAACGTAACTGAAATTCGGAAACATTATCTAAAATCTAGTGGAATTTTATTTTAAAAGCAGTGCATGTTCTAGCTTTTTAACTTAAATGCACACAGAAGGCCCTAAGAGAATTAATTTCAGTCATCGATAATAATATATGTATTTAAAAAGGGGAACAATTTCTCAAATGAAAGATATTGTAATAAAGACATTTCCCCCTGGCAAAAAGTTCTTCTCTTGACGTACTCGTATAACTAACATAAATAATTCAGAACATGCATAGTAAAAAATCATGTTTAAAGTTCGATTCACATCTACCCCCACCGAACAGTGCAGACGCCTAAAGTGGAAAGGACGTCAAAACTAGTTACCTGTATTATCTATGAATACGGGATAATGTTAATACTCTCTTCTATATCGTGCCTGCCGCTTTACGTGAATGCTCTGGACGGTACCGGCAGATGTGAGTAGACCTTACCATGATGACTGAATAAAACAGGACAGTGATCACACAGAACTTGATAAAGCAGTAATATAAGCTTCCCAATGCGCATACACTTCTATATTATATAGATCATCACTTCTACAAACACATCACACATACACTACACCTAGTACACATGTCACCCGGTAAATACTAATATATCTACACTATTTGAATTATAGACGATTTCTTTATAAGACGTTTATTTTCAGACTTCCGACAAGTTCAAGTTATACGATAGACCGCCCAGCCGACCAGCCCGCCACAATGCTACCAACCTAAACATCGTATTTTCGTTCTCACAACTACCAACATGACAGATACATAACAAATACGTGTATGAATCAGAAAATAAAAGGAAACATATCATAGGTACCTACTTTGTAAATTTAATTTCCGGAAATTATTTTTCACTGTAACAAATGTACCGTTTTGTTTCCATAATAAAATAATTAAATAGGTTAAGTTATATTAGTTATTTGTTCGTTATTTTTGTTCATTTTTCTTTGATATTCTGCCATATCACGGAACCGTTAAATGTTTATATATTTACAATAGAGGTAGATTCCTATACACATACGCACTGGTGCACACATTGCCAATCAAAGCCTCTCCCATAAACTTCAAAAGAAACCAAGGCATTCATGAAACGTGAAATGTTTTTGAAATTTACCCGAAAATATTTTCTTAGAAGTAGCTTCGCAATTTTCCAAGCATTCCATATTTTATTTCCCTTTATCCATTAGGTATTTCTAACTGCTAGAATCCCATTCCCATTGGATTAATCTATTAATTCAATACATTTTAAGAATTTCTACTTATAGTAATAATAACTTTTATTATTCAATTTAAGAAATAGTTTATTTGTAAAAAAGTTCTGTTAGGTAATTATTATTACGCGTGACAGCTGTGTCGCCTTCCAAAGGTATTTAAAACTGTGGTGAAGCGACTTTCAGACGATATCTCTAAGATACTCTTGAAAACTTAAAAAAAATATATATATATATATTAATAACAAGTTAATCTAAATGAACATAACCTAACGGATCTGTTATTTAATTTATTTCCTTTTAATACTTACCTATTATTTAAATTGGTAATTTTCGAAGCCATAGGTCCCAGATACGAATAGGACAAGGGGAAGAAGTTAAGATGAACATTGTAACCACAGCACCCTTGAGGTGATTTTTCACAAAAACCGCGCTCTAAAAATCATCAAATTATTATTATTTTTATCGAAAAAGCAATCACTTCGTGGCCTGGCATTATAATTTAAATGTTTTTTTTTGTTTTTTGTTTTAAGCCACTTTATTTTATTTATATTTATTATTACCGGTTTCAGTTGAATTCAACCTTCACAATCAGGAACGTACACATTTAAACTTGTTTAAAAAAATACGTTAGTATTCCATATATTCCTGACGAAGATCGCTTTCGAGAAATGTAGATATGCGTATATTAATAAAGCAGTGAATACAAAATTATTATAATTCATTTATTAAAAAAAATAATCTTTCGTTTAAATTATTATTATTATTACTATAGATAATAGAAACAGAAGGAGATATGGTTTTGAAGCATGCCGACTGTTGTTGAGGCTACGACCAAACTGTGCGGACCATACAGTGGAAGTTATGCGTTTGGTGTGTAGGTATAAACAAAGACGAGGCGCCGCTGTGCGTAGATGCGAACAGCAGTAATGTAATAGTAATAGTTGGATAATTCATATAGCGCCGTTTTGTGAAAAATTACTTCAAGAGCGATGTACAAATATTACTTGCTAGGGTTTATCTTATTATGTACAAACAGATTGGTGAACGATGTCTGCGATACTTTCATGCATACGGTTTTATACTATCGCCCTTGTTTCTATTATCTAAGTTTGTAACTATTCAATTTGGCAACTCAAAAACACGAGTAAGCAAATCGTTAATAGTTAAATAGTGTGTCTGAGAACTGTCAAAACAACGCTATAATGGCGTAATGTGTAAAGTTTCAAGGCAGTAGATTGATGTGGAAGTTCAGTGATTACTCATGGGAAGGTGAGTCGCATGGAAAGCTCATCTACGCGGACGCGACAGAGCGAGACGTCTACACTGTCTGCATCGTGTCTACCGTCTATACATGCTACTGTACCATCTACTTTTAGGTGCTTTACTAAATAAATGTTTCTATGGCAAGGGTTGAGAGAAATAACTTTGTTTCATGAAAATCAGTTTCAAGTTTTTCTTAACCCTGGAAGACTAATTATTTGTCAATTTGACTAACACTTCTATCGATCCTAGCAAATAGCATTTTTTGTATACGAAGATTTCAAATATGCATGTTATTTTATAAAACAACTTTGTATAAAGGATAAAAAATAAAATATTTTTGAAATTTGTAGTATTTTTATTTTAATTAAAGAAAATATATTAAACATAAAGCTCCAACTTTTCCAGAATAAATTTACCGGTGACATAAATGTGAACAAAATAAAATCGTTTTTTTATCGTTCTCTATAACTAACTTAAAGGGTCAATGCTTTTATAAAACAACGAAATTATTATTTTCTGGTACAAAGACACATTTATGTACCTTGTGCTCTCCGCAGACTGGACTGAGAAGGATGTCATATATGGAAAATGGCGGCACCTATGCCCAAATCACGGTCACTCCTTGCAAGCCCTCGATAGCGACTGATTTGGCACGGAGAACTAACGCGATCAACGCATTCCTTATACATCATAAAATGCACGCAGTGTTAGTCAAAACGACTGGGATTAGTATTCTAGGGTTAAAAAAATTACAAATGTGTATTTTCCAATTTTACAACTGATATTTCGTGGTGTAATTCCGTTGTAATATGAAAATAAATTTAAAACTTTTGTTGAGTTTTTATGTCACCTTGCAACGGGTTCAGTATGTCACCTTGCAACGGGTTCATTATGTCACCTTGCAACGGGTTCAGTATGTCACCTTGCAACGGGTTCAGTATGTCACCTTGAAACGGATTCAGTATGTCACCTTGCAACGGGTTCAGTATGTCACCTTGCAACGGGTTCAGTATGAAGATGCCTTTTGTAAAATGAAAATGGTCCAGTCTAAAATAAATAATTGAAAAAGGTTTTTTAATCATAAAATCATACTCGTACATACATTTATTATAGAGATCTTGTCACCTGTTAATATTGCTTGAAAGGGAGTAAGTCAGTAAGTCACTGTGAGCATTGAACTCCACCCGTCTGACTCCTACCCGAGCGTCCCACCCGCCGGGCACTCGACCATTTTACTTAAATAACCTCGATATCAATCACGAAAACTTTGATAGTTTGGGTGTTTGGTAATTTTTTATAGTAATCTTCCTAATTCATATTTTAGGTTGATTAATCCAGTTAGGTTTACTACTCGATTTTGAAGCCAAATAAACTAAAAGTACTTAGCCGATATGAATCATACGTTTGAAGACCGTTTTCTTCATGTCATGACTATCGAATATCGATGTCCTTGCAGGGGTCACACGTATAGTTAGTCGCTCCAGACAAATTTGATTGGCATTTCTTGCATTTTTGTCTTTTTTGGTATCAGGATTGTCCTCAGCACGGAAAATCCCTGCGAGGATATCATTATTTGTTATTTTGTTTTAAAAAATAAATTAATAAATAAAACAGAATTATATTATATTATATTAAAAATTCGGATATAATATTCGCTTAATCTATGCGAGAAAATGCTGAATCAGCAATAATAGATCACACAGCATCTCCAAAGATGACAAAGGCCTTGAGGAAAATTTACTCCGGAATTTGAATCGTAAACACTCAATTACCGAAGGCCGTTGTAGAGTTTTTTCAGTGTTTCAAGTACACGGCCACAGTAGTAGGGCAAAATACGGACGCCTAGTCGAAGAAATTGGTTTCCGATCCCACTACGAAAGTGGTTAAAAATATTACATTAATGTAGTTGCTATGTACAGAATCCACATCAGAAACAATGTGGTGTTTTGCGCACAAATTCACTTTAGAGGACCCAAATTAATAATTATTTAAAGCGAATCGTTTTGAATAATTGTTGGTGTTGGTTTAGTGGTTCAAAGCACTGGTTTCAAAACTCTGGCCTCGTGGGTTCAATCTTCAGTTAGCTAAGTCACCCATCACTTTACAATTAGCATTTTACGCTTCTTATAAGGACGAATTCTAATAGTCTCAATATGTTATTCATAATCTGGGAATATTTGTGTTACCTTAAAAAAAATGTTTATAAAAATGAAGTTACCTTTGTTATTACTGTGCCTTGGTTATATTTGCAGTAAGATATATGTTATATAATAAAATTAATAGTGAATTGAAATTCTGCTACACAGTTTTCCCGGCAGCCCTTAAGCCTCTTTGGCATTACTATAGAGGGGGGGCTTACACTCGAAGCTGAAAACACATCAGCGACTGAAAAACGAAGGCATTACACGGAGCAACTACACGATTCGCCTGTTCTTCTTATGCTACCCTGGTGCCTAAGGCCCCGGCATTAAACGTTAAATCCTTTATTTTCTATCTCCTCAATCACCCTGAAGAAAACGGTTAAGCCACGAAGAGCTTATCTTTTGGAGACTGATGTTTCAAAATGCTTTAAGTAAGAAAAATTAAGTTGCATAATTATAACATGTAAGTATGATATATCTAATTACTCATTAACTTTAAATATATATATGATGAAGTAACAAACGATTCTGAAATCGGCAGGAAAAATACTCAATTAAAGTGGTGTTTTTACGGAGTTAATTTATTTTAATTTTATATTGAACAACCACAAACTATTATCTTTATACAATAGTTTAACTTTCAACTTGATTGATAATGTTGTTTGTAAAATTAGTGTTGATCTAATTTTTAAAAAGGTTTTTTTTTTCAATTAACCCAAATTTCATCGTTTCGTCATTATCATCAGCTCCGATCTACAGTTTCGGAAAACAATTTCTCATAATAAATTGATTGTTTGATAATCGTTTGTTTTGTCGTTTTTTTTTACCATCAGCTGTGGTCTGCTGGTCTCGTTGAAAATTTATCATAATGGATGTACTCTCGATATTTTCCTGGAATCAATTTTAGTATATAATATTTTTACACTTTTTCTTTTCCGCCTCAGATACATTATTATGATGAAATTATTTATCGAATAATATTCTAAATATTATGGCGATACATCAATAGATTTTTTTTTATTTTCACATAGTTTTTTTGTCATATTAAAAGAAGTTTTTCACCGAAACCAATTGCCCACACTGAATTATGAAACCTTCGTATTTTAATTTCCAATTAAACAAATATTTTCAAGGAAGTTTTTTTATTTGAACAATCGTTCATAAAAGAAAAAACACAAAACTCTTTGAATCTTTATAAACCAGTATATTACCAAAATTTTAACTGTTCAATTTAAAGGGGGGATGTTTTATAAAACCGGCGATATACAAATTATACAATTATTATTTGGAACTTTAGAATTCAGCAATGCTATTTGCAAAATCTCGAAATGAGGCTTGATTCCGCGAAGTTGGTTAAACCCCACTTAACATTAATTTAAGTTAATGGGAAATCAATTCCTAAAATGACCAGCATATCGTGAAAAGCGCCAATGTTTTCGACCAATGGAGAACATTGGGTAAGTGGTATGGAACAAACTAGTTGCCATTACCTTCTGCTAGGGTAAAGTTAAATAAAAACTTTGTAAAAATTTGGTGTAAATTTGTGAAAACTTAGTGAAACCATAATAAAAAATATATTAAAACATTTTGAAAATTAAGTGAAAACTTTGTGAAAGCTTAGTGAAATCTTGATGAAAACTTTTTAAAAACTTATAAAACGCAGTTAACCTTCTGCTAGTGAAAACATAATACTTATGAGGTGTAACAGCTGACACGCGTAATAATAATTACCTAGCAGAACTTTTTTATAAGTAAACTTCTTTTTAAATTGAATTTTTAATGTTATTATTAAATTTAAAAAACTTTAAATAAAAATGGAGTTCTATAAATTAGACTTGAACACAATGTTTAATATTATACAGGACCATACTTACCTGGAAAGTCACATGAGATAAACACTGTTTATTAGCGAAATTTGTACACGATTTTACACGCAGAGGACATAATATTGGAAAACACATTTTATTGGAGATATTAATACTGGTATTTATTTTAATAATTATTTCTGTTCTTACCCTTGTCTTCCCAATTGTGCAATGATCTGTGTAATTATTTGCAATATATTAAGAAACTAACGAAATTATGTAGGTCCACGACAGGAAATGCATTGTCTCTCAGTTACACTACAATGAAACAATAACAGTAAAAAAAATAGTACTTTTATTTATATTTTTCCTATAACAAGCGAAAAAATTAAAACAACAATAAAATAAGACAAAGACCCTCGATCAAGGGATAATTCATGAAGCGTTTGTTCAAAATACGCAACATATGGCGCGAGCCCTGAGAACCTGTTATAAAATATCGAATATTTTTGCGCAACACAAAAATCTGATGACACGTTCCTTTCTTCGTGTGCGGAAGATGGAAACATGACATTGTATGAAGACTTTTTATTAACAGATGTACGGCCGCACACTATATTTATTGTTTGGAAAATGTCGAAAGTTGAAGTTAAAGATGATTATTAATAAAATGAATAAACTGAAGGGGGAACATAACCGATCCATTGAAAAATTAAAATACAAAATTCTTGAACAATATTGAATAGTTTTTGTTAGTGATTGTTTTATTTTTATTTTATTGTTTCTTCACAATTAAAATATATTGTTGTTTTTTTGCGGTAACTCCACATAGAAAACCGGTACAATTATTAACCTAACTTGTACTAAGCCTGTATTAGGTTTAACACTTTCGCTATTTAATAGAAACAAGACAAAATAAAAAATATCTAGTCATTATCAAACAAGAGTGTAAATATGAATTAATACAGATCTAAAATAACAGTGATAAAGAGAGTAAATTTGAAGAACAAAGGTGATGTAATAACTTAACAAAGTTTTGAGATAATAAATATGTTCATAAATACCGATTTTAATATGGAAAAATAATAGTTACTATAAAAAACTTTAAAAATAAAATTTTGATACATGAAATACAGTAATGCATATATGTATTTTTTCATAATTTATCTAAATAATAAACTTCTTAAGTAGGTAAAATATTCTACCCAAAAAAAACTTCTTTTAAATTTGTATTCTGTGGCTAACCAGAGTGCTATATCTACGAGCTAACCTCAATATAACATGGCTGGTTTAACGGTTTTCATACTAATCTCAAAACGTTACAGCGAAAGGTTTTACATATTGGATTTCTATCAAAGTACTCTATAAACCTTCCCGGTACCAATAAGAAAGAATTGTTCTATTTTCAGCGAAATCGGTATAGTAATATATATATTTTTTTAAATTATTAATAATTTTTATTGAGATTTAAAAACCTCATCGTAATATTTAATCATTGAAGAAAATAATATTAACAAACCTAAATGAAATATGAAACCGGACAAAAGGACAGAAACTAAAAATATTTCAAATATTTTACTGCCCGGATAGGCAGAGGACCTGGGTTCGAGTCCCAGATGCGACTGAAATATTTTTAGTTTCTGTCCTTTTGTCCGGTTTCATATTTCATTTAGGTTTGTTAATATTATTTTCTTCAATAATTAAATATTACGATGAGATTTTTTAAATCTCAATAAAAATTATTAATAATTAAAAATTGAATTCTTTAGACTTTTATAAAAAAGTCAATAGATGTCTCATATAATTAAAAAGTCGGATGTAAATCCGAGACACTGTTTAAGTTTGCAATTGAGTTCGGGTAGAACTTTGTAAACATCATAAAAATAGCTGTCAATAATATGAGATTAAAAATGGAAAATAATATTCACAAATCTTGAATTTGAGATATGATATCGATGAAGATGACACAAATTGAACTTGTCTCATTAGCTAAGTCGGTTGAGCGTTGCCCCGGATAGGCAGAGGACCTGGGTTCGAGTCCCAGATGCGACTGAAATATTTTTAGTTTCTGTCCTTTTGTCCGGTTTCATATTTCATTTAGGTATAGTAATTTTTGAGAAAATCGAGAACAGACTGATAAACACTCATTTTTATATATTATAAGTTTAATAATTATTTTAATTAAAGTGTGTGGCAATTAAACTAAAGCCTTAATTTATTAAACCGTCAGTTTGAGCGCTTTTGACTTTTGAACGACTGTTAATACACGTACCTCCTGATTCTTTGATGTAGTTGAGGGAGTAAAATGTGATATTAAATGTGTCAGATTCAAATTAACGTGAGAGTGACGCTTCGTATCAAAGGACCTCACATCTGAGTAGAATCATTACTTAGAAAAATTAAATCCATACTTTTCAGCTAGAAATATAATGAAATTAGATAAAAGTGTCTTGAAAAAGTATGGTTTTATTTACAATTAAGTGATTAGTGGTTACTACCCGTCTTTACCCGAGTTCCGGCTCCTTTTTTTTGCTTTTGAATAAAATTGATCAAATAATAATGATTTGTCTTATAATTTACGATTAAATAGTCATATTACTTTTTCATTGTATAATATTGATTACATACGACGGAAACTTGTACCCGCTAAGCCACTGCCAGCAGCTTATCAGCAGGAGTTTAGTTCAACAATATTATATAATACAACAATAAATAACAATCATCAAACAAATGTAGCGCAATAATAGAACAATATAGGTGCATGCATATTGTGATCAATGTACACAAGCTGGATTTTTTTTTATTCAGAAAACAGCATTACACTTTTGTTATAAAGATTACATAAAAATCGATTTAAATAATTTTATAAAAATATCCAAATTTCACTAAATTTAAATTAAATAATTGAGAAAAAATAAAAATAGCTAGTCTTTAAAACTACACTATAAGTTGACGATAATTTTGTTGATAATTTCTTCCAATTATTGGTAACTTTGTGGCGTCATTATTAATTAAATAATTACGTATGTACTTTGTTTACACCACTTTTATAAAAATAAATAAATATCTCTACATGTTTCGATAGTAATGTTATCATCCTCAGGAATATGTGAATACAAGTATTAATATATTCATGAGGATGATAGCATTACTATTGAAACATGTAGAGATATATTTTTTTTATAACAGTGGTGTAAATAAAGTACATTTTTGATTATTTAATAATTTTGTTGATTTACAATGTATAGAAAAAAATGCGATGATAGTTTCATGACGCCAAAACTCACCGTTGGGAAAATAGAATTTCTACTTCCTAATTAAATTTATTTACGTTAAGCCACCTATGAAAGGTGTCATAACAATACACAGACCTGGAGCGGCCATACATTAAACAATATAATTTCCATGTCCGTACGAACGAATGTGACATTTTCACAATTGAAACGTGAATGTTTTTAAATTCAGGCGAGCAATGAACCTACGACATATTTTACAAGACGGTTTTTCGTATTCTATATTTGAATTGTGCGTCCGTCTTATCACATTCTTGGGTAATAACTTGGGTAAAAAGGTCGTTATTATGAGGTTGTGCTTAACACGAAAATCGAACCATTAACGTCAAGACTTATATTTTTAAACATGTATTTATTAGAAATCCATACAATATTTATCGTTCTAACCAAGCCAACACTCAAAAATTGCCATAAGCATCACTTTGTACTCTGCTAACTCAACAATACTACAAATGATTTATCTATAAATTCTATACGAGTAGATAGGAAAATATTTAAGGTTTCAAAAAATGAAAATTCATAAACGGTAATCTTTTTTTAATTTTATGAAATATGTACTAACATCTCTGAAAATACGTACAGTTTTCAAATCAGTGTGAGCAATTTTAAAAGTTTTATCTAAATTCCAGTACGTGGTTTCGAATAGAATTTAAAAGAATACCGTTTGAGGATTTTAGTCTTTTGAAACCTTATACATTTTTATAACTACCCTTATAGAATTTTGAGATAAATCATTCGTAGTATTTCTTGCTTTAGCAGACTAAACAGCACTTTTTTCTGTGCTGACCCTTAAGAACTAAAATTATGGTGAGCGAATCTTTGAATGTAATGAATCTAAGTAATCTACTAATCACATTCCTTCATAGTAGAAATAAAGGTCTATTCCACATCTACCGGCACCGTGCAGTGCAGACACGTAAAGTGGCGGGCACGGCATAGAAGAAACTATTCTCATTACACCGTGCGTGAATGTGTTATTTGATAATGTAAACAATTAATTTTGCCGTCCCTGCCACTTCACGAGTCTGCACTGCGCGATGCCGGTAGATACGAATCAAACTTTAAGATTTTGCGAATATGACTCTAACTTTTATTTTACTCGGCTCGATGTAGATACTCGTAATTATCCCACCCTTTGCTGTTGCTTGGAATTGAGAAGCTAAGTGACACAGACATAGTTCAAACTGCAGTGCCACCAAGTGACTCCACAGTTATTTTCACGAAGATAAAGTGACGGACATCTCTTTAGAGGGTAAATAGTGCCACCTTAAATTCTCACTTTTAAAAAGAGCCTCATGAGCTATCAAATTTATTTGATGTAATACGTAATACATATTTCGGACAGATTGTTGGGCGTCTACTTTCAAGAGAGAAGAGTACCATCAAAACTTCTTACTTTTTGAACGACCCTCCAGAGCTAAAACATCTACTTGATTTAATACGTTATACATATTTAGTACAGATTTCCGGGCATCTATTTTGGAGGGAGAAGAGTGCTACCAAAACTTCTCACTTTTGAACGAACCTCACGAGCTATTAATTTTATTTGATTTAATGCGTAATTTGTGAGGGAAGGAGAGGAATGATTTTATACGTTTCTTTCATTAGGCTTTAAATACAACTCAGCGTGTGCATCCTTATTTAATTATATCATTATTGAATAAAAACTGTTTTGATCCGATCGAATTACGGGCAAATTTTAGCTTTAAAATTCCTGTTTATGTTCAGCTAATTATAAAACACAATCGTACGATGAGCATTCTCCGTCGTAATTCGAGATATACTCTTCTGTTTCGAAAAAACACCCAATAGATCTTTCCCGGGGTTGATTGTTTTCATTCGTCTGGGGATAACTTGATACTTCATTCAGCATTCGGGATAGTATCATTATTTCTCAATTTGCCCACGCGCCACCCTTCAGAGGGCGGATACTCATCTGCCTCCACCCTCACTCTCGTCCCCGTCAAGTCATTAAATTTAAAATAAACATGACGTGAAGGACGTGCCGTCACTCCCCTATGGCACTCCTTCCCATTTCACTCGAGAGTTTCGCTTTAATATGTAGAAGAATCAATCAAAATGCTCGGCTTTTAGGGGAAATGTATAAGATTTTCCCGACGAGAAAAATTAGCATTGTGAAGAAATGAGATTTTTATCTATGAGGGAAGGAAGTAATCTCATTATTTTTTTTCTTTTGTTCTGTTTCAGGCAATGGCGGTTCGTAGCCTATTTCATTGGGAGTTGAATCGGAGATTAAAAAAGGGAGAAAAAAATCCCTCCTAGTTCCAAAATCCTGTTTAAATGTAACAACACCAGGACTGAGCATTACAAAACACTCGCTTGTACCTAGATTACGTGAAGTTAGTACTAGATACGCAGATGTAGCGGATCTATTTAACTGCACGGAAGGTAAGTACAAGAAGGCTTTACTATCATATCTCTTCTATCAATACATGTTTTATATGTACGCACATCTTTTAATTTTATATTCTTCATGCACTTTTATTCTTTATATACCCTCTGATGTCATTGTACGACCTAATGCCACATTTAATAGTTTCCTTTTTAAATTACTTGTGCCGTATTCCTATGCTTGTAGTTAACTTTGACATGTAACTATTGTTTATGGTATATTTATATCGTTAATATTAAATAAATAAATAAATCCTATATTGGTATTTTCCATAATTATATTTCGTCATATTACCGCAAAAAAATTAGCGACCTAGAAACAATATACAATTTGGCGACTCATTGAAGCGTCTATGGCTAATGAATACGATGTCGTGGGTTATTAAACAGTATTTTAAGAACGATAATCACAATTTACGAAAGAAACTTGTCGTGTTTTATATAAAAAGAAAAATTGCAATCTGAATAGAGTCTGTTGTGTTCGGGTAGAACTTTGCAATCATCATAAGGATAGAAGCCAATAATATGGGATTTAAAAATGGAGGATAATATTAACAAGTCTTGAACTTGAAGTATGATATCGGTGTAGATGGCGTAAATTGAACTACCCTCATTAGCTAAGTTGGTTAAGCGGTTACCCCGGATAGGTCCTGGGTTCGAGTTCCAAATGCGACTGAAATCTTTTTATTTTCTGTTGTTTTTTCGGTTTTGTGGTTCATTTGGGATGTGTTAATATTATCTTCTTCAATGATTAAATATTACAATGACGTTTACAAACTTCAATAAGTTATAAAAAATTAATTGAATTAACTTTTTGTTATTCACAAAAAAAAACTTTTTCTTCGATTTACGATTCTTGCAAAGTACTATTCCATACAAAGTTGGTGTTAACACAAACCCATAGTCGCTGCTCACCCAGTCAGCTAAAAGATTCCTAAGGATTGCACGCTTCTACGGTTTGCCGCGGAAGTACCGCGAGCTTGTTTCGTGTGAACTATTTCTTAAAACAAAACGTCATATATGTGCTAAATTCATAAAGCACGTAATTTTATATAAGTTTTTCTTAGTATCTTGTCTTCTTTATTGTAGATCACTGAACACTTTAGAGAAAACGACAACTGGTTTGAGATATGTTTAATATTCATTCATTATTTTTATTCAGATTACTTCTATTTTGAATCACTTTGAATGCTCACTTTATCTACCATTTCCAATGATTCTTACGGCTTTACGTCTCATTTTTTAATGTTTTGAACTATATAGCGTTACACATTCAATTAAATGAAACAATATTATGTTATAACAACAAAGTTTACTTCAATTTTTTTATTTTTTTATTATTTTATGGAAGTTTAAAACCATCAATGTAATATTTAATCACCGAAGATAATAATATGATTTTAACAAAACCGAAAAAAACAACAGAAAATAAAAATATATCAGTCACATCTAGGACTCGAACCCAGACCTCTGTCTTTCCGGGACAACCGCTTTACCAACGTACCTAATGAGACCACTTCAATTTATGTCAACTTCAAATATTATAATATTGACAAGTCTTGAATTTGAGGTATGATATCGATGAAGGTGACATAAATTGAACTGGTCTCATTAGCTAAGTTGGTAAAGGTCCCGGAAAGACAGAGGTCCTGGGTTCGAGTCCCAGATGCGACTGATATATTTTTATTTTCTGTTTTCGGTTTCATGTCTCACTTAGGTTATGTCAATATTATCTTTTTCAATAATTAAAGTTTACTTCAGCTGTTGACGGGTTTCGCAAAAATATTTTCTTCGTTGGAACGAAAATTATACTGAAAACAATTAGGGAATATTATTAGTTTCATTATATGTGTGAGTGGGAATAAGCGCAAAATGAAATCAAATGCATTAAGTTTCATTCCCCTCTTCTCCCATTAAACATGGCTCATATCTTAAATCACGTGCCATTCAATCGAGCATCAGATTGCAATATTTTTCGATGCCATAATTTAACAGTGCATAAGTGGGACATTAATACCTTGTTTAAAATTAAAATAATAATTTATAATAGATTCCAAATAATTTTGTGATTTCGACAATGCAATAATTGTTTTAAAAAGGTAAACAAATAAATAAAGAAATCACTTTGTTTCCATAATATCATGGGTGAATTTTAAATCTCGTACCATTAAATACTCTAAAATACTATGCAATTGTGAAAATTGACCACGTTCAAATAGTGTTGATTTTTACTCTTGGAGAAATCACCAAATGGCTGGTAATTTTAATATTTACCTCGCTCGAACATCACGTCCATTGACGATAAAGGATTTTCCAATAATTTGATCATGCGAATGTATAATTGAAACTGGCAAACGCAGACGTCCGCTGATTTTTCCCTCGCTTTTCGGTGGAGCTAATGGCAAAGGCCATTGTGCATTCGGCATCGCTCTTGTCCATGTCGGCCGCCTAAATAATTAGTTGACTTCAATCCGCGGCGCTCGAGTATCAGCAGTATGCAGTAGACACTAGACAGGTAGGCCTAGGCCGATTGCCGGCTGGCGCTGCGAATCGATTCGTGTGCGGCTCTTTACAAGGGGAAAATCTGTCACTGGTCTTCGGATTAAATACCTGAGCCATGTTGGTGCTTTTTGGGACATTGAGCCTTGTCGAGCTTGGTGCGTATTCCTTATTACACTAGTGTTTCATACATGTTTGATTTTTCAATCATTGGAGATGGAACCGATTCGAAAAATAACTTCGCAAAGAACCGATTCCGCATCGGTCACCGGTATGGTTAAAGGAGTGTACGGAGATTATATAATGTGAGTGTAAAAGGTAGAAGAAGTCGGGGACGCCCGAAGAAGACATAAGACGATCCAGTAAACCAAATACTTGAGTCAGGTCATGACAATGGTCATAATAATAGAAGGGTATAAGGGAATATGTCACCCTTACGTATGTTGTAGGTACCTAATGTGAATGTGATAATAGATAATGTATGCAACTAATGTTGTCGTGTCTGCACTGTACTGTTGTGCACTGCGCGATGATGGTAGATGTGAATAGACCTTTTACGTAAACCGGAGTGTTTCAAATTCAAAACCTGTAGCTTCAATGTAAAGGCTACTAGTGAGGTGGTTAACAAAATAACAGTATTTATAAGTTATTTAACAAAATCACGGGTTTGCCACGTTAAAGTTAAATTGAGTGGATTAGTAATAACAAAAATAATTCTATGATTTTTATAACGCCGTTTTCGTGAAAAATCACATGTAAAAATATTACTTTTATAGTTTATCTTATTGTGTACGAACAGATACAGAAACATACTTACCTGGCATGTCACTTCAGATTAACACTTTGTATTATAAAGTTTTAGCTTGGGAAAATATAATTTAGCACGCACGGGACACAATACTAGAAAACACTGCACATTGAATGATATTTCAGTTACTGTTTAAATTTTATTTGTTATTGGTATTATATTTATTAGAAGGTTATTGGCTAAAAAAGAGTTGATGTCTATTTTAAACTAAATGATGTACACCCGGCCTTACTCGAGATTTTTTTTTAATAATGAATTCTTGCTTGTCGTTTAGGTGCTATAATTAATTTTACAGCGAAAATAAAGCCTTGTGACTATTATTACTATCTCTAATCAAAGAAATAAAGAAAAAATAATATGAAAATTTTATTCCATTCCAAACATTTATTTTTCAAAATATATCTAAATAAATTAAGTGGGCACCTACTTGTGTTTTCCATTTTGAAAATATTCTACCCAAACAAACCTTATTTTTATATGTATCCTGTGGCTAACCAGAGTAGTATATCTATGGGCTCACCTCAATAAAATATGGCGGCTTCAATGTTTTCATACTATTTTTAAAACGTTATATCAACAGTTTTACATATTGGATTACATTCACTACTCTCTAAACCTCCCCGGCACTAATAAGAACAAACTGTGCTATTTTCAGCGAAACCAGTCAAGTAATTTTCGAGAAAATCATGGACAAACAGTCAATCATTTTTATTAATGTTTTCAAGATTTAACTGATATTTTCATTGATAGTTATTTATATTTCCAAATATGTATAGTTATTGACAATGAAAAGTTTCAATTTTTTCCCTAAATTACTTTAGGTAAGAACTAATCGGTTAGATTCGCTATGTAAATTGGGTATGCAACTGTATGGATATGGATACGACTTTCAGAAGCGATGAGTTCTAAGATTCGCACTGAATTCTGTGGAGTCTTTAATCAATCTTGAATTGTATGGCAGTTTATTTCAGTTTTTGTATGAGCTATCTGCCTCTTTGTTATCTGCAGTTTAGTACTTTAAGTTGTCGGTGAGTTAGAAAATGTTGTTTCCTTTACTTAAGCGGGTTCAACTTATATTATCTGCAAGTAATATTCACAGAGTTGGGGAGACCAGAGACCAACTATGTCCTTGACAGGGAGAAGAGAGCCGACAAGACAAAGTATTTGTTTATATAAAATCTGACACTGTCTCTATGGACAAAAATGAAAAAGTAGAAAATACGTGAATTTCAAAAAAAATTACCTATGTTTTCTATTGAAATAAGCAGCATCTACACACAGGATAATTAAAAGTGTGAAGTCAAACAAAAAATAGATGGAATAATTTAAAAAAAAAACTGATACCTAATCGTTTTAAATACCTACTACAACTTTTTATTACAGAATAAATAACAAATTTTAATGGCCAGCTCTTAAAAATGGCACTAAGCATCACTTTGTAGTTTTCCAACTCGAGCAATAATGAAAATGATTTTAGTGTAAATTCTATACAGTTTGTTAGGAAAATGTATAAGGTTTCAAAAGACAAAAATTCTCACCTTAAATTCTACGAAATACATTTCAAAATGTACGAGAATAGGTACAGTTGAGGGTTTTTACCAGTGAAGACAGTTTTTAAAGTTGTGCCTAAAATTCCAATACGTATTTCACTTAGAATTTATTGAGCGTAAATCTTGGGTTAGCAAATAACAAGTTGTGTATTTTCGGATGTCAGCACCCGAATGTTAAAATAAAAATACTTTAATGTGTTTTTACTTTTATATTTTGGTGGTTATTTTTCTATACTTACCTTGTCCATTTTGCAAGTTTTCATTCAAATTGCCTGTGGTAGGCTATTATAATTAAGTGCCTATCCTCGATAGTTTTACAATGGCGACCAAACCCTTCAAAGATTTCAAGTGAGTGGCATAATCTTATCGGTGTTTGGTGATCAGGAGCCTGATTCCGGTTCTTTTTGGGGATAAGGAATTGTTCTTATCCTTAGAGATGGAGACATTTTGCTTAACTGCGATTCCGATTACAAGTCAATAACAATCCAGTTTTAAATGAGTTTATGGTTTAATTATCAAAGAATTATTTACATTTATAGATGCATCACATAAGCTTTTTTTTTAATGTAAGATATTTTACAAAATAATATAATGCAAAAAGTTCCGATAAACAACTTTTTTGTAATTTGTCTAACTGGAGCTTGTTATTTAAAATTTTATCCTTAATTTACAGATAAGGTTACAAAATATATATCTGTATAAAATAAAAATATATGTAACAAACTTAAAGCATAAATATTACTCAAGAATCTGAATCAAAAATATTTCTACAAAAATATTTAAAAAATAAAATGAAAACATTAACGACAAAAATAAATCGTACGTAAAATTCCTTATTATATAATACAAATAATTTGTTTCAGCTGGAAAAGTTTTCAAAATATTTATTAACTGTTTAGTTTTACTACAGTTTTTTTGTTTAATTCAGCGGGTAACATATTTAAACAGGTAGGAATCATGTGATCTAAAGTTTTTTATCCATATTTGTTTGTATGCTTAGAAACCATTAATCCTTCATTAAAATTGATACGATTATTGCAAGTGTACTCTAGTTTATTTGTATTATGTGTAGGGATATTAATTTTCTGAAATAACTTAACACATGTAATTAATTATTACTTAGTTTATTATGATTCTTAGAATTAAAATCATTTTCATCGACACAAGTACTTTACAAACAAACGCAATTTCGTAAGAGCATTATTATGCTCGAATGACTCGCTGAAAGTGTTTAAAGACAATTCTCCGGATATTATTGAGTTTTTATTTTGTTAAAACTTTGCAAAATCAATATTTTTTGTAGAATATCATTCACTGAATGACGCCTGTCATCCGAAAGAACCGGAACAGCAGTTAAGCGACGGAAATTTAATACAAAAGTTAAGTACAATGTATCATCATTATAAATAACCAGAATTAGGCCTCCGGAATTCTCTGCCAGTGTAGGGGTAAAGCACTCTTCAGATATTTATACATTCGTTTAACAAGAAAACTCACGCATGCGGTTTCGAAAATCATACCAATATTACCCTAACCGTAACACATACACCTACACAGATATCCAATGAATATGCTGAGTGCTTATTACCATACTTCGTTTAAAACTGGATAACGAAGGGATTTTCGTATAAAGTTGATGGTAGGATTTAATCCACGTTACCTTTAGCACTCTTGCTTTTATTATTCACACAAAGAATCAACACGGATTGTCAAAAATAATGTTACGCTTTCTGTGAAAGAGTGCTAAAATATAATGTTTTTCTGATTTAATAGGATTAAGAGGGTTCGTTTTCCTTTTTAATGTTCTAGGATACACAATAGGACAAAGGTTCTCAAACCTTTTTGAGGTTGGAAGTTGGAAGCTACTTTTTACTGTATTTTTCATGGGGATCAACTTCTAACAAGAATTGTATAAAAAAATTGCCGTTGCCAAACAAAAGAACGAGCACCCAAATAAGGCGCTAAAGGTCACTTTGCAGGTTGCTAACGAAAGCAATATAACAAATATTTTTTATGTAAATTATATACTCGTAAGGGTAGTTAGGAAAATATCTAAAGCTTCCAATGCCGACAATTCTCAAAGTGTAATGTTTTAAATTCTATGATATACTTAGCAAAATGTCTGAAAATGTGTGCAGTTTTAAAATCAGTGAAGGCATTTTCGAGCATTTTACCTAAATTCAAGTCAGTACTTCATATAGACCATAAAAGAATACCGTCTAAGGACTTCTTTCATTGGAAACCGTACAAAATTTTGTCTTTTTCTCTTTTCTATATTATTTATAATGTTACAAATTACACGCTTTTTTCGACCACCACACTAGGCATAGTCCTGTTTTTAATCAGATATTATTAATAATGATCATGAAAATAAAACACATATGTAAAAAGCGATCTAATACCCGTGTGGAATTTAAAGAAATCGTTCGTAATATTTCTTGCGCTAGCAGACTACAAAGTGTGTACTCGTATTTTTGAGTAACCCTCTTTTTACAGATAAACACGAATCTGGAAAATTCAATTTGTTCTGCCACCAGGATATTTTTTTATTAGATTATTGAAAATTTGAAACATTAAAACAGTAGTTACTTTCAAAGTTAACAACCGTAATTATTGTGATCGATCAAACTTTGCTCCGCTATCGACCGGTTGGGAACCCTTGCAATGAAAGGCATAATAATGAGGTCACCTTTAGTAATGGTCGAACCCGAACAAAGTCAACATCTTTTCGGACATTGTACGATGAACCTTCGACGATTGTGATGACTTGTGCAGCAGGGCGGGTTTCAAGTTGCCTAAGTTTATTAACTGCGGCCGATAAGCGCCGCCATTATCCTCTGCTAATGGGAGGTCGTTAGCCGCCCCCGCCCTGGCCCGCCGCTCCCGCCCGGCCCCCGGCCTGGCAGCCAGCCCCGCCCGCCGTACATATTCCCTCCTGGGCCATTTATCCCTCGGCGGAGGGATGGCGGGAAGGTGATGGTGGGCGCCCATCGTAAAGCCAGCCGAACGACCTCGCGTAGGCGGTTTTAAAATTTATTGTTGTGATCGGACGCTGCAGCGGAAAAAATGATTGACACTCATTTATTCCGGCGGAAGCACGTCATAGAACCCATATTACCAAACGGTGTGATCTCTTTGTCATAACATCAGTTTTATAAATTATCATGATCATGATTTCTTCCTGATATCATTAATATAAAATAATTGAATTATGACATAATATGTACATATATATGTTATTATGTGGATGACGATTATTTTAAACATATTTTTATACCGTACTAGCTGAAGTACCCGTCGTTGGCTCGGAGTAAAGTTTTAAGGTTGTGACGTGTTACCCGCACCCCTACCCCCCCTACCCAGTAATTCTCAACTTATTTTGAACGTCAAGTGTGCAAAATTTCTTCAAAAGGTATCAAAATTCTACTTTAAGAGAGTGGAAAAGAATGACCTTCCTTTTGTTTCAAAATTAAAGTGTGCAAAATTTTATGAGGCTCGGAATAAAACTGTATATTTGTATACAAAACAGGCAAACAAACACCGCCCGAGAATTTGTATAGAAGATATGGATTAACCCACCCACTTCAATTAAATTATTTTAATCTTTTTAAAAACATTACACAATTGAACAATTTTAAAGAGTTTTTATATGAATTTCATTAACATTCATGTAAAAATGTTCAGACTTTATAACAGAATACATAGCAGATATTGTAGCAATCTCAACTCTTTGATTCGCCACAATATATCAATACAAAATATCAATACAAGTAGATATATAAAAAGTGAGTTTTATACAAGCAGCAACGCTTTCCGTTTAAACTCACTGATGCTAAATATGTCAAAATCCCAAATGATTCTAAAACAACAAGATAGCCTCCCCACCGGTATGATCATTAGCAAGTAGTTCGTCCTGCAGGTTGGGAGATAAAATAGTCCAATTACTTTCCCACTAACCTCATTCCCAACATACTCAAATTGGAGATGATATAGTCTCACTGGCTCCAGACGGTTCGGAGCAGTTGAGACTCTTGCGCGGTATTCGTATTTAAAACAGTCTAGGCCATCGTGGCGGAGATGACCATCGGGAAGGTAGAAATAAATGCTCTCCATGATACCTTAGTTTTCAAACCATCCACGAATCAGTCTGAATAAATGTGTAGCAATGTGCACATCCATTTTGACACGTAGATGGTTCATCCCTAGAACACCCAAGAGAAAGTTAGTAGAGTTAGTAGAGCCACGGGTAGTAGCCATAATCCCTGAGATACAGAAATCTCAGAAATGTCTTCTCAGCTCTCTCCAACATGCGGGAATACTTCACCTGGCGTGGGTTCAAAACACCAACCCACTCTCAAGCCTACTTCTTACCAATGAATTGTATAATATTGTTTGTACTCGGGTGTCTCTAAAATTCTTCGCAGTGTGTAGGATGAAACCCAGTATTCTCAAAGAAGAGCTTCAAGTCATTTCAATATGAGCATGAAACCTAGACACGTTTTAAACTTCGGGCTTTCAAAGTATACCGGTAAAACCAAGTATGACACGCCCTTGTGAATTAGAAATACTAACTCAATCTGATTCCCTTTACTCCAATCAACAATTCTATTAATGTCCGATTGGAGTCGATCGCAGTCTTCTATAGTTTGTATTTCCAAGAATAGTTTTAGGTCATCAGCGAAAAGAGGAGACCTGAAATGCTGAATAATATCTTCAGTATCATTTGAAAATAGGCATATCGCCAAACCGTGTGTGATCTTATTGATGCAATATTAGTTTCTAACATGTAAATGTTCAAAACATCGGTTATTGCAACGAGTTTTATTGTATAATTAAGTAGACCTGAACCAGAGACAGCCGGTTCAGAGTCAACACTTACCCCTAAACCACGTCGCATCAGTCATCGAACACTCTCCAATATTTCATTGCTTTGAAATGTTTCGGATGGGTAGGTACCTACGTCACATTCGTGTAAATTTGTACGAGTTTGAAGTCGCAGGCTATTGACCTAATTAGGGGGGTGATTCCATTATACGCACGTGGCGTGACGTCACAGTCTGCGCAAAACGGAACCTATTAACATTCCCTTCATTGCCGTGTGTTATGGCCAGCGTTATGGCCTATGTTGTTACGTTGTCAAAGCCTCACATAGTCATAGGACAAAAATTTTTAAAAAAAAATCAGTACCAACCGGATTCGCTCATCTCAAGCTTCATGTTATGAAGCACTTCATAACGAGAAAAATATTCACATTAATCCACGTCATTATTTACCGTCGAGTACGCAATGTTTAACATCTGTCGCAATAATATTGTAAACAAATACTTGTTGCCTCGCAGGTATATGGAAGTGTACCTGCATAATAGGATTTTAGAGCTGAACAATAATATCATACAAGACCTTTTGAAGCAGGCAGAACAGTCTGACCAGAGTGAGTTCTACGTCCTAGATAAGCTCTACAAGATGCCCAACTTGGGGAGTATCTCGCCGGAGCAGAAGCAGCAAGTGGAGGGTGTATTCACAGCTCTCCGAGAGTAGTGTCTGGCGTGATTAGGAATGCGGGGGACCCTGACTCTGGGAGCGATAATAGTAAAACCATTGAAAATCTGCACGCTCTTCTCCAATTTCCGTGGGTACCGCAAACTGAAACGGAAAGGTTTGTCAAGAGAGTCATAGAAATAAGGAGCAAGATGGCCAATGGACTGAAGAAACAAATCCACGTTCCTATCGATTACGGGGACAGATTGCTGGAGAGAATCCGCCTCGTCATGAAGGATCCCTTCCTCCCGCAGGAGAGCAAAGGAAAGCTAATGCACAATGTATTAACTAATCAGGGGTATCAAACATGAAATCATGTGTTCAGAAAACAACTTTTTTAAACCAAAGGATCAACTTCTTATTCTCGTGCACTCTCCTATCAAATTTTGACAATATTTACAACTTTACATTCCGGAACTCCACACGTATCAGTAATATAATTTCATAATGCGGTTGTCTTATAAATATTTTTTTATGAAAATGTATTTTATTTAAAGTGTTAATAATGACAGTAAAAAAACGTCAAATTGTTATTTTTATCTCTTCATAAGAATTTAACTATTATACTATACTCAAATTATCATACGTAAACGATTACTCTATACTTTTTCTGCTTATCTCTTTGAACTTAACTATTATTCCATATTAATTATTATGCTATACTCAAATTATCTGATAAACACAATTGTTTTATTCTATACTATTTTTCACATCCCTTTATAATTTTTTCTAGATATATTTTCTAGATAGATATTACCATGCTACGTAAATACTAGCTTTTTCCCTTCTATTTTTGTGTAATGGCACTTAATATGAACTAAACTTGTCAATTTGACTGATGGTGGGGCATTCAAAGCTTTCTTACATTTTGTTGTTAATAATGTGTGTTTTAAATAAACAATTTTTTTAAATATAAATATCCGTGACGTCTCGAGACACAATTCACAAGTTGAATGGCAGTGACGCATACTGCCGCGCCGGTCATTTTAATTACCGTGACGTCACACACTCGTTTGCGGCGGGCGCCGGCGAGACCATCAACATTTTGACGGCTCATATCTTCGGTACTATTCCTTATTTTCCAAACATTTAAAAAGTTCTGTCCCCAGCATGTCTAAAATAACACTGTGATAAGATAGAGAATTGCTAAAAAAACATTTGTTCAGCGCCCTTTTGGTGATTTCTCATAAAAGTGACGCATCTAAATATTATTATAATTACTAGATAAAAGTATCATATATTTGATTAGACATCCGGTTTTTGCATTAATGTGATAATTTTTATTTCGTTTCTCTGAAATAATCCATCCATCGCGCTCACAGATATTAAGCAATCTAACAAAATCCAGAACTCTCGCCGCACGCTGCGCCGCCTTCGGAGAGGATTTTTTTAAAAAAACCAATAAAATTACGAAAAAACCTAGAAGTAAAGGGTCACGGTCATCAGGGCCGGCGCCCCGGGCGAGGTGATAGGCCGTCCCTTATTTTATAGCAGGGCCGGCTCCCACCGTAGACAGGTGAGCAAATAACGACCTGCATCGCCCTCCTTCCACCTCACCCCCCTTCCCACATTTCGCATCACATTCGCCAATCGAAAGACCATAAAAAACATTACCAAATGAGTTATCGTTCATACCCATTGTTGGTCAAACGCTTTTATAGGCAAAACGCTTTCGGCAATCTGCTAATTAAAATGTATGGGCAATTTTTTGTGGGCAGATCATGATACATTTTCCATGCTTTGATATTTCGTAACGAAGCCGCCGCTTTTCATATAATATCCGGATTATTTCAGGTTTATCCGTTCAGAGAGCAGGGGGTGTTTTTCGGTTTCCGGTCTAATTTGAAAACATTTCCAGGTATGGTGCCTATTTATGAAACAAACGGAAGTACGACACACGTTCGTGAATAATCCATACAAAGCTGGTATATTTAGACTGGGTGCGATTTAAAAAAGGTAAACGAATAATTATTTGACAATTTACAAATAACCCGTGCAACTTACCTTTTTAATGTATTATTTCAGTGTCTCGCTGCTAGTCACTGCAAGACATAATATTGTCATTCCATTCTGAATACAATTATACATTATGTCATCATCATCAGCGTTTGCCTTACCACCAATATTATCAAAAAATTAGATATAAAGAAAGGAAATGACATTAGGAAAAAGATTCTTGACAAGAACCTAGGTATTAACAATGATTTAATCAGTATTGTGTTATGAAAAGAATAGTACTGACGATGTAGGGATGTGGGAGAAGGAGAGGAGGAAGGTTGGGAAAGAGCGGTTACGGGAGACAGTTCATTTGTACAGACTTACCCCGAGGGTGGTGTCCCTCCAGGGAGCTCGGCTCTGGACATTCGACTAGCTCAATTTCGGCAGGCCAAGAAGCTCCTCTGCAGGGTCGTAGGCCGACAGGCAGCCTTATAATTGGGAACTGGGACTCTAATACTTTGTCAAATGAAACTACTAAATGCTTTCAAACTCAGGGTTTATTCAGAGGAAGGTACAGACACGGTAAGTTATGTTATGCTAATCAGAAGGCTAACCTAACCTCAAATGAAAGTTACGGGTGATTTCTCTCTGATATTATCTAAACGGGCATGAAAACAGGGGCTCGAATAAGTTCAACACAAAAAAGGGGAATACAAAGACAGCTCACAGTTTAGGTTGTAGCGGCAAACGGGGGTCCTAGTAGAAGCAATTGGCAACTGCCAACATGGCTGCTCGCGCGTTCCTTTTCGAGACATAGTCGGCGGCGTGCCAGGGATGCCATCTCCAGAGCGGGTGGGGGGCGAGTGCTTCCGAAGCCGGGTGCGAGGAGAGAATGCGCGCCAGCCGGGCGGGCAAGCTGCCGTTGGCGGGCGTGGCGCTGGCGTCGCTTTACCGTTGATGTTGACGAGTGGCTAGTTTCTTTTTAGGAACTTTCTGACGTTACGTAACAATTGCCAAAACATTCTAAACGACGTTTCCATGGTTTTGTGGAGGACGTGGCCTCCATGCTCACTTGGAATCCAGATAATAAACATTTAATATTAATTTCATCCTATCTTGAATCCGTAGAGTATGGTTCAAAACCCAGTGATTCTACAATTCTGCATAAGAACTAGGTAATCAAAATTATGAAGAAGTGTTAAGATTTTTTTTCGTCACACTTACGGCCATTCTTCCCAACCCTACTGAGCTACTTTTGAGCTGTAATTTTGCCCCAATACTGTTCAAATGCACAAATACGCTCTTCCCAACTAAATTCTTGATCAAATTTACGATCAATTTAGGATATCGATTTTTATGGATTAAGTTCCCCTCAACAGAGAACTAGTTATAAAAAGTGTTAACAGTGTGAAAAAATGTCAGTGAAATGTCAAATGTCATTTCGTATTTTACGAGATTCAAATATTGAATGAAAAGGATTTATTTCCGTTTTCGAATGTCAATTTTTTTAAAATAAAACTAAAGAGAACCTAATTTATTTTACTTATTATAATCTACGTTTTGTCTTGGTTTTTCACCAACGAGAAACATAAAATATACGAAACCAACAATGTGCTTTCGCGGCATTAGCAAAAGTCAAGTTAACACTTTATTTTCAACGTGTTTTTAACGCACATGTTTTTAAAGTGTATAATGTTGATTTGTGTATTAGTTTTTAAATCAAATAATACGTATTTATTATAAATACAATTATAACTCATCTGTGTTAATTTTACATTCAAAGTTTTTACTCTGATGTCATTTTATTGTCTTAAAAGTTGGCGTGCTTTATTTTATTGTGAATGAAAGTATGCGGGCACTATTTTATAGTCTATGAAAGTGGGCGGACACATCCATAGACAATTTAGGATAAAGCATGCTTGAAAACAGGCAAACAGAGTGAATGCTCAACAAAACACTTGGCTGATCGGTGCCTCAGATTTATCATTCGAAAAGTTGTGAAGAACGGCCGTTAGAGCCAGCTGTTTCACAGAAATTCAAATGTAACTTTGTCGTCAAATCGCCAATCAGCGCCATTTTGTTCGTTTGACATTTGATAGGTTCACATAAAATACTAATTCTAGGTCGTAAAATCTGCGTCTAACGGGACTTTTCAAATCCCAAAAAAATAAAATGGAGCTGATTGGCCATTTAACGATTTTTTTTTTAATTTTTAAATATATTTTTTTAATTCTGGGAAACAGAATTCCTTAAAAGAACCGATTCCCAGCAGGATAACACTGAAAGAATATTATATTGCTCTAGACCATGTGTTCCCATAGTTCCCCTGGGGGTCCATATAGATTTGCAGGGGGTTCATGGCAGGAAGAAAAAAGGAGGCTCCACGAGATGTAAATGGGGTCCACGGATCAAAGTTCATTTAGACTGCACGCATAGTAAATCACAGTAACAAGTTTTGCTCAACAAGTCTACTGCGCAGTTAAAACGAATCGCGTCCACACAAGCACGGTCATGTACAAGTTTTTACAATTTTTCATACCAGCAGCAATGTGAATAAATACCAGGTTTTCAATGTATAAAGTTTTGGACAGACAGACAGGCTGGGAGGGGGGGGGGGTCTACGGAAAATTAAAAGAACGGCAAAGGGGTCCACGGGGAAAAAAAGTTTGTGAACCAACGCTCTAGACAAAAATTCTGATAAAGGAAACAAACTTGTTTGCCCTTCATCGAGATTTAAAAATGAGTCAGAATCCAAAGCTCTTACAACTTGATCACAAAAATAAAGAAATAGTTCTTTTATTTTTTACTATTACAGTCTCACTAATAAACGTGTTTTAAATTTTAACACCACTAATAAAAAAACGTTTATGTAAAATCATTACTAATACTGATGTTTATAGAATGGAAAGATACACGGTTCTTAATTCAATGTGGGTCTAAAACACCGTTTTACAGTTGGATAGCGTTTTTTTATTATTAATGAGGCTGTGTGTTTAAGTGTCAGTGCATGGCCTTAGCATGTTGATATTGCATTACGCGTCATGTGCCGTCAATTCGCTTTCAATTACGACTGTAATTTCAACGCAAATCCAGCGCCAGCGGAAGCGTTTTGCTGCAACGGACGAGTTCAATCCCGCCCGTACAAAGGAAGCTTGATCCGGAACAAACTATTTGGCTCCGCTGCAAGTTTACAACGAGACCATTGAATTGTGGAAATTGTAAATTCTAATAACTTAAAACTATGTTTAATATTTAAAAAAAAACTAATAAAGAATTCGGGAAAAAAATTAGTCTTTTAGGTTTAACGCCACGCTGTGAGGGAGTTTTTTTCATGACCTGTCAGTATTTTGCAACGGTTCCTAAACAAAGACATTGAGGATATGTCAGCCAACCTCGGAAATGAAAAACATTATTTTGTGTAAAACTATGGCTTCCGAAAAAAGCGATGCTGTTATTTAGCGGCCGTAATGTAGCGGTGGATGACGGCACTAAAACGTTATTTTACAAAACAGATGGCGTAGGTTTCCTAGGGAGCGTTGATTGTGACCGGAACGTCAAATCGCGGTGCCGCCATTTTTATGACGGCCGTCATATCGGTGATATACAGTTGCGGAACGTTTTTTCTAATGTAGAGATGAACGTTTAAAAAAGAAATTAGTACAAGCGTGATTTAGTCGAGCGAACATGACGACATTTTGATTGATTCTGTTAAAAATTATGAAACTTTATTTAATTTGAAGAACCCAGTTAAAACAAAAGCTATCTAGTAATATTTAGTTTATGCGTAAAAAATATTTTGTAGGGTTGTATAAAATATATATAGATACTTTAAAAAAGTTGTATTTTATTCCATAGTATATAATGATAATCATAATAATATATTATACAATAGGTGCTTGGGTAAAGTTTTACAGTTCAAACTGATTCTTAATTAGTGATGCACTAAATTTTATGCACGCTATGTCGTACGATTTTTAAACATCCCACTCTCCTCCAAACGATATTTTTCATCTTCCGATAACTCCTCATCCTCCAAATATACTAATAATTCTATGTCTAGATCGTCCGTTCTCCGCCTCAAAACTGTGTCACTGTGTCCGCCGTCTCGTGGCATCTGTGGCCGCCGTTAAAACGGCCGTCTTATTACGCCCGCCGAATGACGACATATTACGGCCGACAGATAACAGCATTGCTTTCTTAGGAAACCGTAGCTTAAGGCGATGCAATGAGAAGTAATGCAAAATCTTGTGTTTTCGGTTTGAGAATTTGATGACCTAGAAATATCATAGATGATTTAATTAATTACTGCAAGTAGAACACACCTTGGCCATTTGTTTAACCGTGTTTTTTTATGGTGTGTCATTTTATAAGCCTAGAAAAAAATAAAGTATCAGACATTAAAAAATATTTAAAGTGTAAACTCTCCTACTTACGAACCCCTTTTCTGATATTGTCGTATTCTTCATTGTGGTAAATTATGTTTTTTAGAATATGAACGAAAAACATTTTAATAATAATGTCTTACAGAATATAATAAAACACGCATTTTTGTGATGGTTTTTTTGCGTAAATCGAAACATGCGGCCGATGTTAAGGGGGAATCTCAACCTATTCGCCACCTGCATAAGGAGCGCATGATTTCGTTGGAATTTTAGCCGGTGGATCGCCTTAAGTAAGATCGATGACGGGTGATAGGACTATCATTGGTTGGTCGTTTGAAGAAATTATAACTGTCTATATTGTTTAAAATTATTTTTATTGTTAGTTATTTTGTATCCACATTTTATTTTAATTTAGTTATATTTTTTTTATTTACCATGAAACCCATATTGGAATTTATAACTCGTTTCTGTAAATTTTTTATTTTTTATTTACTATAAATATGAATTTAAAAATAAAAATATGTTTTTTTTTTACTTTCCTGAAATGGGAAATTCCTCCTAGTTGGACAGTCAAAGAATTTTATAAACAAATTTATAAAATGTTTATCTATTTTTTTGATAAATAATAATAAATAATTAAAGGTTATTATTATTATTACTAATTTACTTAATAAAGGTTACGTTAAGACAGTTTGGTTTAGCGGCAAACCGCAAAACAAAGTAAGTTACTTCAGAATTAATTGTTAAAAAAATTATGTGGGTTAGGTTAGCAAAGAGGTTAGGTTTATAATAATTTCTTTAAAAATTCTCATGACTCATATGAAAATTTGGGTAATTTGTTGGATGTCTCCTTTCTTACGAAGGTCTGTATTTAGGTTGTTTACACTGTTGCCATCTTAATATACTCAACTCCCGGCGTTACTGGAAGTATAACACACAAGTAGAAAATGTTGAAAAAAATTAAATTCTATGAATTTGCCTCAAAGAAACAGTTCCCTGTGGTGATTCAATCATCCGGCATGCCGAAATTAGATTTGCGGATATCGCTAAATGTGAATTATGGCCCTCCATTCATTCCCAATAATTGCGAGACGCACCGGCACAACACATTTCCCACACAATGAGAATGATCAGTCGGCAATTATGTTGCTATGCACTTCTCATGGCTGTCGCGTTGCCCCGCGATTCTAATAACGCGCTCGAAACGCGTGTTTTATGACGCCCAGTGTTAATCGTGCTTTATTGGATTGTGATGACGTGCTACGTGTCTGATTTCCGTTTAATTAATTGCATTCGCTGCAAACAATAAACAAAATAATTATAAAAAATTGTTTTTTTTTTACAATGGGGTGCCGTAGATTTTCTTGTAAATTAAAAAAAAAATCTATGACCTTTTAACAACCGGAGAAACTTATTTTTCTTCAAGTTTTTAAAATGTATTTATCACTATTATTCAATTTAAAAAATAGTTACGAGTATTTATAAAAAAAAAGTTCTGCTAGTTAATTATTATTACGCGTGACAGCTGTTTAGCCTTTCGAAGGCATTATCAAACTGTGGTGAAGCCACTTACAAACCATATATTTATATTATTTCTATGTAGGTACTTACTATGGACCGCAGAGTGTTTCCATTTTTATTAACAAAATTTTTTAATAAATATTGTCTGTAAGCGGATTCTCGACAGTTTGATAATATTTTCGGGAGGCGAAACAGCTGTCACGCGTAATTAATAAACCTTTTTTTTTAAATTGAATAATAATAGTTATTAATAATTTTTTTAAACTTTAAATAAAAATGGAGTTCTACAAATTAAACTTGAACCAAATGAATGAATAATTTTTTTTGTGGAAAAGGACGTCTGGGAATTAGCCTATTAGAAACTTGAAAAAAATCGACTGAAAAAATTATAAAATATCAGCTTTCGGGTGGATAATGTAAACATTTCAAAGAAAGCTCCTGATAGGCGGCGTTTCAATTTAAATTAGTAGCTTTTAAAGGGAGGCTTAAATTTTCACAAATATTATGTGAAAAACATTATTTTAAAATGTTCTCAAATACTAACTTCATATTATTTTGAAGGAGGTTTGACGGAAAACCATTCGGGAATAAAAACTTTTTTTAGTATACCACACAATACCGGGTACAGCGCCCCTAGTAGAGGAATTGTGTGAGGCTGGAGGAAAATTAGGAGAGAAACGAGAAAATATAGCAACAAGTTCGTGTATCCTTGAGTCTAGTTAATAAACATTTTTTTACATATTTTTTGAACGCCCGTAGGACTTTTACAAACATAATACAGGGTGGCGTAAAACTACCGTTATGGTTTGAATGTTTAATAACTTTTTAAATTTATTTATATTTTTTATTTTTATTTCAGATTTTTGTGAAGAAAACTTGGGGAATTTGGAAAATGGAACACTACACAACAGAACAGCGATCAACAATTGTTGAATTTTATTTTGAAAATCAACGGTCAATTGTTTTGACGCGGCGTTCTTTTCGTCGTTTTTTTAATGTGCGTACTGGACCTTCAGCACCAACAAAAAACCGACTGGTTGCAAATTTTCGACAACATGGTACAGTAGGACACCTTCCATGTACCGGAAGACCACCTACGGTCCACACGGAAGAAAATATCCAACGTTTTGTGGATAGTGTGCAGGACAGTTCAGAAATATCAACAAGAGGACGTTCGGCACAACTGGGGCTATCGCGGAGGTCCGTTCAGAGGATTTTGGCCACATTGCGCATGTTCCCGTATAAGGTTCAAGAATTGTGCAAGAATTGAAGCCGATAGACTACCAACAACGGCTTGATTATGCCATTTCATTCCAAACCATAACGGTACATTTCGTACACGCCACCCTGTACATTTCGTAGGACAAAAAGATAGAATAGGAAAATGTACATCAGTTAACTAACATTACAAAGAAGATACTTCATTTTACATAAATTCTCATCAAATACAAACAGAAATATGTTTTTTTGCTTTGACGCAGGACGGAGAAGCTTGGAATATGACAAAAAGGTATGTACAGGTATTGGCAGCTCGGTGAAGACGCGCTAGTGATGAGTTATATGAATAGTTCGTACTGCGGTTGTCACACTGCGGTTGGTAAAGATGGTAGAGTCGAGTAGATCTAACAGGGATTTTTTTTTTATATGAATACCGCACAAGAGTCCCAACTGCTCCCAACCGTCTGGAGCCAGTGAGACTATGGGATCCCCAATTGGGGAATGTTGTGAGGCTGAAGGTATTGGGGAAGGGAAGGAGAAGTGATAGAGGAAAATGGGGAAATTCCTGGCTATTCAGATCTGGTCACCAAATCCGGCTAAAAGCCATTTCAAGCAATGTTTCAATTCTGAGTGGTGGTCTTTCACCGGGGCGATACTGAGAGTATCTTCCACTCTGGAGATATGAATATTTATAGCACTTAACATTTGAGGGCAGTCTATGAAGTTATTCCGTAATTTAAAAAGTATAAGAATATCGTCAATGGTTCTCCGGGTAAAAATTAGCGGTAATTACAAGCTATTGACTCAATATTATGAAAAGTCCTTGAGTAATTGTATTCATTTTCTAATTCAATTTACAAGACTACACTTCTCTTTTAAGCAATGCTTGTGTAGAGAAGCGGACTGTTCGTATTGCGATACATGTTTACATAATAACGTTGCATGAAAATGATATATATAAGGTGGTTTACACTATAATGTTATTTTTTTTTGTTTTGTTATTTTTTGGCTTTCACCCCTTAGGGGCGATCTAGGCCATATTTAATCAGTGTGATTTTAATAGTTAAGATTCTTAAAGTTAGTAAAACTTAAAAGTTTTTAAACATGATGTAATTTTGTTTTAACCACATTTATTTTACATGCCTAAAAAAATGAAAATAAATGTGGTTGAAATAAAATTTGAGTAATATTTCCATAAGAAGCAATCACTTTGTGGTTTGACATTGTATTACGTAAATGAAACACGTTGTTATAAACCACGTATTTTATATTTGAGTAATATTTTCATAAGAAGCAATCACTTTGCGGTTTGACATTGTATTAAGTAAATGAAACACGTTGTTATAAACCACGTATTTTATATTTGAGTAATATTTTCATAAGAAGCAATCACTTTGTGGTTTGACATTGTATTAAGTAAATGAAACACGTTGTTATAAACCACGTATTTTATATTTGAGTAATATTTTCATAAGAAGCAATCACTTTGTGGTTTGACATTGTATTAAATAAATGAAACACGTTGTTATAAACCACGTATTTTATATTTCTGGAGTAATATTTCATAAGAAGCAATCACTTTGCGGTTTGACATTGTATTAAGTAAATGAAACACGTTGTTATAAACCACGTATTTTATATTTGAGTAATATTTTCATAAGAAGCAATCACTTTGTGGTTTGACATTGTATTAAGTAAATGAAACACGTTGTTATAAACCACGTATTTTATATTTGAGTAATATTTTCATAAGAAGCAATCACTTTGTGGTTTGACATTGTATTAAGTAAATGAAACACGTTGTTATAAACCACGTATTTTATATTTGAGTAATATTTTCATAAGAAGCAATCACTTTGCGGTTTGACCTTGTATTAAGTAAATGAAACACGTTGTTATAAACCACGTATTTTGTATTTGAGTAATATTTTCATAAGAAGCAATCACTTTGTGGTTTGACATTGTATTAAGCAAATGAAACATGTTGTTATAAACCACGTATTTTATGACAACGTGTTTCATTTACTTAATAAAATTTGAGTATTTCATTTGATTATAATGGATAACCACAAAGTGATAGCTTCATACAATAGTATACCTACTTAAGTCTAAATTGTAAGTCACTAGCTATAACTTTTATTTGTAAGTCACTAGCTATAAGTGATTGATATAAGTCACTAATTACAAGTCTCACTATTTATAAATCTTACTTGTAAGCCATTAGCGATAAATTTTAGCTGTAAGGTATTAGTTATACGTCTAAGTGATATGTTAAATTAATTTCAAAGCGCCCTTGAGGTGATTTTTCCACTAAAACGGCGCTATATAAGTAATCCAATTATTATTATTACTATTATTAAAATGCGCGAATAAAACATTATCCGAAGTAATACGGTTGTCTTAAAAAATACACACTTTGCAGGCTGCTAACTCAATAAGTACTATGGATGAAATATATGTAATACTACATAATTAATTAAGAAAATGTATAAGGTTTCAAATTTCAATAATCCTCAAATTCCGATCTTTTAAATTCTATATGAATTACGTACTGGAATTTAAGGTAAAACGTTCAAAATTGCTTTCACTGGTTTTATAATTAAACTTATTTTCGGACATTTTGGGATGGTTTTCATATAATTTAAAAATAACAGTTTGAGGATTTTTGTATTTTGAAACCTTATACGTTTTTCTAAGTACCCGCGTAGAATTTACAGATAAATCAATTATGTTCACATTATGGTTCAGTTAGAAACCCGCGACTTGATGTTTATAACCGTTTTTGAGTGCTGGCCCATGTTGTACTGAATAAAATATTTTAAAAGCTTCACTTCGATCTTAATTTCTACTTTTAATTGAAATGTTATCAAACGTCGTTATTCATTACCAGTCCCGAAAGTATTCACAAAAGCTCTCTGCGGCAATCCGGGAACGGGTGAGATGTTTTTACTCGGATTCGATTACATCGAAACTTAGTTTTAATAAAAGTTTTCTGTAATTCTAAGAAGTACGAAGATCCGCCAGGTGAGGTGGAAACAGATTTCAATATGTAGGGTGAGCTTCCCATCGAACGTAATCTAAAGGCTTAAGCTTGCTTCCGAGGGTGACATGCAAATGCCTTAATTTAATAGGAACTTGCAAATAACCTTCCACTCTTCCATTGATCTTTTATCAGAATTAATACAATAATGACGAATTCTGCTTTTAGAGATGAAAAACTTATTAGTTATTTTGTAAGAAACAAGAGGTATCAATATCTTACACGTTATTTTATAACAAAACAAATCGTTTGACTGTTTTGCTCATATAATTAGCCTTAGTTTTGTACTTAGTCGCAATTATAGATTAAAAATAAAAAAAATTTAATTACTAATAATCCTATGTTTGACCAAAGTTATCTCTTCTAGAAAACTTTATCTTGAAGCGTGTTTTTTTGGTAAATGACCTCGGTAAATGTTTCATTACCAAAAGCACTTGTGCAAAATTATTTTTACAGAGTTTTTAAATCAATCGCATTTTAGAGAATCGTTAATAATCTTTTTTTTAAATCAAACTCACTCTATACGGGAGGCCTTGAGTGAAATAATTTCCCTCAAGATCTATGTCATCTTTGTCGATGCTGTACGGAGGGTCTTATGGAAGATAGGAAGGAGGGAACCTGGGTCTTGAAGAGACCAATGTTGTTGGAGGAAGGAAACACAGAGGACGGCAGATCATTCGACAAAAGAGCTGTTGAACAAAAGAACGAGTCGTCGAAGCGACCCGTTCTCATGTGACGAATGTTAATCGTGTCGCGTGTTTTTTGGCTGTACACCAGTACCGAAGGGATCAATGACGCTAGTTCCTCGGAGCATTTTCAATTGAAATTCAAAGATTGCAATCCGTTTGCTGAGGGACTCTATCAAACGGACCTCACAGAGCCAAGGGCTTCTTTCTACAAAGAGTCAAGGGCTTCTTTTCCATCATTTCCATGATTTTCTTAGTGCTGGCCTTTAAAGAGTTCTAAATACCATTCTGAATAGAATAGTTTTAAAATGGGTGAAAATCTGATTTTTAAAGGTAGGTTTATAAGAACAATAAAATGGTTTAAAAAATAATACACCTTATTTTCTTAATACCGTTCAACCGTCTCAATAAACTGGAACCGGTGTGACTATGTCATCCCCAGATGGGTTGTTATGAAGCTGGAGGGAATGAGAGAGGAGAAGTTGCGGTAGAGAAAGTACTGGCTATTTGGGTGATCTTTCGCCGAAGAGATTCTGAGAGTATCCAACACTTTTCGTAAGCAACGGAATATAAATTAGAACTCCTGGCAATGCTATTAATAAAAAATTAGAACACTAAGAGTTACCTTGTTTGTAAGGTGTTTTTTTTATTGTTGTTTTGTTCATCCTCCTCACATTTTTCGACGATCAAATCGACAATTGGCGTCATATTTAATTTTTGACATTTGAACGGTACCCGTAAAATGTCGATTCTCTGCCCGTTTCCAAGTTTGATCGGCAGTCAAGCACAACTTACTGTTATCCTTGACAGCTGTTCATATTGACGTGATTTAGAAATAAAACTACACGGGTCTTTTCTCTGCTATCGTGAAAAGATTACGATGGAAAAATTATTTTATAAAAAACCTTTCA
>JAHDVE020006662.1:0-117452 GCA_022606495.2 Halesus radiatus
ATTTTTCCTGTGAAAAAAAAAACTAAAATCCTGCAGAAAAAAATTGATTTATAAGTGTCATGATTTTTTTTCTACTAATAATTTGTATACATATAGTATATAAAGAGATGCAAAATATTCAAATTTCCGGATATGGACTAAATGTAATAAAATAAATCTCCATTTTGGAAAAAATCATGTTACATCAATGATGCCATGTTTGACCTATGTTTATTTGCAGGAAAGTGCCTTAAGGTGCATTTAGCAATACGCATTTAGAAAATTATAGTGGCATCACTATTCCAAACAATAAAAAGAACAAAAAATGGAACAAGGCCGAAATGAAATGTCCTTATTTAGCCAAATAAATTATTTGTATCAAAAATTATTCCAAAAAGGACGATGTGAAAAATTAATCTAACGCGTAAAAATTTTCACCGTAAATATTTATTTATTATGGGTTATTTGGTATACTTTGTTTATCTTTTACTCCGGTGTTTCCGTTGCAACCTCCGTCTTATCCAGCAGCCTTTTCATGACATCATCTATCTCATCTATTCCTCTTCCGCCCTCTTCTTCGCCTCTGCGGTAGTCTAGGGAGATGCTCTCAAGCGTTTTCTTGATAACTCTTGATTGAATGTATGCCTCAATAACTGGTGTTAGGTGAAGTTCCTTTGCATACCCACTATGGTATTTTGTGACTAGGCCATCCCAGGTCAAAAATTTTCACCGTATATATAAATTTATAAATATGGAAATAGGACACATCGATAAATTTGTAGGGCTAAATATATTTAAGCGTTTGTGTGTAAATTTAAATGTCATTGCTTATCTTCAATTGAGTAGGACTTTATGACCTTTTTGTAGAAATGATATTCAAACTCATAAAAACGTGTAAAACCTCATGCTTTGAGAGTGTATGCAAATTCCTACACTATTAATACGAAAAATGTATGAAAAAAATCCCAAGCAGCACGAATTGTTTTATTATGTTACTACAACATCAGTATAATATAAAAATCAGTTGATTTTTTATATCGTCATCCCCCTAGCATATTTAACAAGTAAATAAAAATTGAATTTTTATTTTTAATTGATTGGCTCAAGGCAGTGACTGGGTATTGCCTTTTGATGTAAATTCATAATCAATTTGCCAAGGTAATTATAATCGTTGGAATTTCTCGCGTTGTTTACACAACAAGGTTATAAGTGGACTAAAATCTCCCCGTGCCCATCTGTATGACTGATTTATAAACTTATCGCAAGACTAGATAGGGGTACAATATGAATTGCGTGGGTAGAAATTCGCAATAGTCTTACTTTTTAACATCGCTAATAAGGCTATCTAGGTACAAATATAGTCAATATGACCGACAGAGTATGTATATACTTCTTTGTTGAACTCCCAAATGTTTGTTTTTCTGTTATGCAAAATACAGCAATGTGGGAAGCTAAATCTGATATATAAACAGGGAAGAGGTAAACCAACTTGTCCAGGAATCATTGAGCTGTTTGAAAAGGCTTGTTGTAATTTCAAACCCATGCTACCATTTATAGCATTTCTTTACACAAGCACATTTCATCCAATAAACACACATAAATATAGGTACTAAAGTTTAAACTTCATTTGGCAAAATCTATTCTCTTTATATCGGGTTTTTTTTTGTTTTTAATAAAACAAGCGCATCACAAGATTTGCTAAGTTTGACTTTCATCAACTATGTAATTACAATATTTAAGTTGTCGATTATTTCCTCAGCTAAATGAGGTTAGTATTCAGCATCTTTCATGCTATATATTATTTTCTTCATTCTCAACTCATGCATTATCTGTAATCTTACACGCTTAGTGTGCAAATATTTATTTGCTGTCGTATATACACCTTTACATATGTTCGAGGCATTATACAGCAAGAATACACCACAATCATTACCGTCTGTCTGTCTTATTATATTTTGTAGGCAGCAAACCCCGTATTTCCTTTTTAAGCCTTTCTCTTTGCTTATATGCTCTATCCAATTCCTTAGTGTTACCGCAACATTTCTATTGTAACCACCCAATGAATCAAAAATGTATATCATTTGCTTCTTATTGTTAACCTGTGCTATAATCCAATGATTACCAAGATGTATTGGTATAAGTAAGAATTTGTAGTCAAAAAGATCTATATTTGCGACCCATTTGTCTATTTTTTCATAACTAGACTTGACAAGTGTAGAGTAAAAATATGTAGTAAAAAAGTAAATGTTTTTCTTACTGTGCTTTTCTTGTAGTAGAATACAATAAGAGTTAATTATTATATCGTTGAGCCAGTTGCTGTCCAAAAGACTGATTAAATCATTTTTGTATATTTTGTAATGTCCAACTTTTTGTACTATCTTTTTATCAAGCAAATGTGCTTTCAGTGCTCGTAATTTGTCAATGTCTAAAGGTTTACTTGTACAAACTTTGCATTTACCATCAATCAAACAATCATTTTCTACTTCCGAACTTTCATATGTATCAGAACTGAGGTCTATAAACTTTGGTTTACTACTTTTATCAACAATCTCCACGAGCTTTATACCTTTCATTTTGCAATCTGACCTAAATATTGACATTTTGCGTTCGTCAAGGATTGATACTATATTCGACACTTTTATTTCATAATGGTTTTTATAGTTTCTATAATATGCTTTTTTCGGTGGTTCTGTATCACTTGGTAGTAATGTTTTAAAATATAGCATGTCGATGATGTTATTTTGCAATTTCGTCAATTCCTTCTTGGCTGTATTGATATCTTTTTGTGACATAACAAATTTGACACCTTTTATTTTACGTCGACAAAATTTAATAAAAGGAAAATATACTGTGAAGTGCCGATATGGCCATTTTCAAGTTGATACGTAATTTTAAAGCATCAAAATTGCTTATGTCAAATCTGATTCATTTGTATATGACAAGGTTATAAGGGAAATTAGATTGTTTGAGGCATGAATTACAAATATCGGGAATTTGTTTATTGGGGAGAATGTAAGATAATTATTTACGTCGTTAGCTGATAAACCAGGCTTTTTTTGCGGGGCGAGTACAAATGATCACATATGTTATCACATGAATTGTGCTGGTAACTCAATTTTGTTAAGTCAATTCTAAGTACTAGGTATAGCAAACAAATTCAAGGTATGCTTTCACCATCTTGCCATTAAAAAGCTCTCGAGCTAGTTTATTTAAATATAGGAGCATAACAGATGATGATTGCACAGAGGACGATGAGGTTTGAGGATTTATTTATACCTTATAAAAAAAGAAGGTGGTTGCAAATTTGAAACTGCAAACAGGTGAATACCAAGAGTTAACTCTAATAATTAACCTTATATATTCCCGTACCATAAAGTCATTTGGACATTCTTTGACATCTAGCACTTTATATATCACTCAGCTATTTAAACAATTTAATATGAAAATACTATCGAAATTTTTGAACATATAATACATGGTTTTAAGTCCCTTTGACAAAGTCATTAACACAAGAACCATCTCATCTTAATGCTAGATTGTAGATTATAAATAACTACATATAATCTACGGATAAAATGTAAGTATTTTTAGACATTGGCTCACGGTTTGATTGAAAAAAATGCGCCGTTATAAGATTACGTCCAATATTTTTAATGATTGCTAAATACAGAGAGCGAAAAAAATTCGCCAAATACCATAGAAGTCAAAGCTTTATTTAGTTAGAGTATACAAAGGGTACAATAGCTATAGCCTTTTAGCAATAAAATTACATCCCCCCTCTTTGTGTCCTCTGCAAATGAATAATCAGGTGCCATAGATAGTTGGGACGGTGTGGATACCAAGTACACAGAAGCCAAATCAAAGAATTAGGTGTCACGCCTACCATTGAACCATACATGAAAGCTATTGTACTCCGCAAGACACTAAAGGCCATGCCCTTAGAGCGCAGAAGGAGCATCGAAGACTGGTATGACGGAGGAAGGGTATAGAGGAGTCATCAGAGAAGATGCGTGGGGCTGCAGCTATTCAGGAGACATGTTTGCTTTGAATTACCGATTTACCATATTAACACATCTTGAATTAAAATAAATTGTCCTTTTATCTCATCAATGTTAGTGACATGGTTTTTTATGCTTGTTTTTGTGTATCTATACAACTAGGAGTATAAAGGGCAACTGCCAGTAGTTCATTAGTCTTTGTTAAAAAATTACGGCCCCTTAATGAAACCAAAAATGATCTGTGATCAGATATTTTTTGCATTGTATGTGCTGTGTTACATGTATAACACTCGAAACATAATGAAGATGAACTGGAATATAACTGTAAATATGATGGATGTGATCACACTGTTTGGATGTACATTCACAGCTTATCTATTGTCAATTACAAGTATCATTATTTCCGTATCAATGATATTGCACTACCCGGGAGTGGCCATATTTTCCAATTACATTGTTATACCACTGTTAGCAGAGATATTCATATGTTTTGAATGTAAAAACATTTTTATGCGTTATACAAATGAAAAGATGATTGATTTAATTGTATATCTAATTATATCGCTCTGTGTAGCACTTCATGTCGCTTTATATATTGCTTTGTTTCAGCATGATGTTAAGTTGATCAAATCCTACTTTGAGAATCTTGTTTGGGGATTTGGCGATGATTGCAAGATACTGTTTGTACTTTTTACTACTATATTTGCAAAAATTGCGCTTTTTGTGTTTGTTAATAATATGCTTGACACGAAAATAGTCAAGAGCTGTTTTGACAAAAATCTCTCACTTTGTTTATCAATATGGTCGTTTTCATCTTTGATGTACACAATCAAGCTTTTAGCAATCATTATAGCAAATAATAAGGAGGTAAACCAGCACATACTTACAAACACATCATCAGAGACATTTTACGGACTAGGAACTGCTTATTTTGCGGGGCTGATTGACCCAATATCATTTTTTGCAAAAGTCATTAAAACAAGGCCACATTGCTGCAACAACAGGGACATCTTTAAGGTTCTCTTATCACTAAATAATTGGATTGTCAATATAATCAACGTGGCTACATTTGGCATTTTGTCAACAACCAATCCATTTTGCATGCTTCATGCGTACAAGCATAATACAAGCTATTACTTTTCGCTAAAAGCATCAAAAGAAATATACAAACTGTCAAAAACAACAGTCAAGCAGACGAAAATTTCGCTTCTGTTTCATTTTACTCCCCTTTGTGCACTTATTGGTATTCTAAAGTATCAGCTTGCACTTCGTTTGCCTAGCATTACAATATATACAATACCATCAATATCACTTGTAATATCAGGCATGTATATTTTTTTACAATTTGTTGAGACTATAAACACAACAAAAATGTATAAAATTGCGTGTAAAAACTTAAGAAGTATACAGAATGTACAAATAAAGAATTAAATACACTAGAAGCATAAGGCAGAGATTTTGTGGTGTTAAAACTTTTGCAATTGTTTTTGTCTCATAACAGAAGCTATTTATCGTTATAAAGTATAATGCCTAAAAAAACATCAGAATGCCATTCTATGCTACATAAAAAGAAGCCCAAGTTTCTTACAAATTTTTTTTAAAGAGATGTGGGTAGAGAAAAGTTGAAGACCACCTTATACAAAATTGCTAGATATATAGTTTTGTATTATGACAAACCTGATATATAATAGTGTTATCATACATAAATAACATAATTTAATGCTAACGATACACTATTCACATCGAACTATAAACAGTCACGGGTAAATCTTACCAAATCAACATATATTATTTTTTTGATCTTTTTGTGAAAATTTTGTGTCTTAGGTAATTCGTACTTCATTTTTGCCAATACCTCACAGCTTGGAAATTTGTTTTGTATGTATTTTCTTGTACTAGTTTTATGCAGTAAGTATACAACATCCCCAATCTCTAGTCCCTTTTGTACTGCCAAAATGTCTATACCAATATTACGCGTGCCAAATGGCGGATTCATTATGACCGTGCCGCATTTCGCATTAACATTTTCTAGCATATTATTCTCGATGCTATAATTGTTAACCTCAAAAAAATTCATACTTTCTTTGTAAATTTCTAAAACATCCATGTCGCAGTCAATCGCTAATATATTTTTAGGTTTGTAAAAAGAGCATGCTACAGAAAACATCCCAGTCCCCGCACAAAGGTCAACAATGTTTTTATTTTCAATGTCGTTATACTGAAAGTGTGCTGTATGTATTAAATTTGCAGCCAGTTCAGCTGGTGTAATGTATTGTTATAGTGTTATTTTTGGATTTTGGAAGTCTTTTACGATAGAGAGTGCACTTTTCAAATTTTTCAGTTTCATTTTTAACCCTCTAATAAAATTGTTTTAGTATTACCTGTAAGCGAAAGAGCTTGGATTCATTTATGATTCCAGATGGTATAATACCATAAGTCATGACCAGGGTTGGCTAGTAACGATATCAACTGCGGAAGTAAAGACTCTAGATCTATCACCCACAAGTAAGGATTCAAATCAAGAATTTTAAAGGAGAATAAAGGATCTCTCTAGACTACCTAAGTGGTATAGTGGAAGGTTTAGAGGGTATGTATGGATTAAAGACGGGCTTATGGGTAGAGGAGAAAACTACCCTTATTTCCATTAAAAATTTTGCACGGCGAGACGAACCACAAAATCAATATATATTTTCTCATAAAATATACCATATCTTAAATCTTTAATGCAGTTGTGAAATTTAATTAAAAAGTCCCCCTCTTTTTAATCTTATTATAATTCGGTTTAATAGATCACCTAAAGCATAATTTGGAAATCGGCTTGTCATTTTGTTGCACTAATTCTTCATGTTATTTGTATGTGGCATTAGAGCTAAATGGTCTATTTCAATAACTAAATCCTACCTCCGTACAATTTTTTGGCTGATTATTAGGTATAAAGTTTGTATCTGTTATCTCATTCACGTAATCAGCAATAAGAATGTCTAATTAGCTTATTAACAGCTATAAAATCTTTTACTTTGTATCTTTTTAATTTTTAATATTACAATCCGTTATCCACGTTAATGTGGATATAATAAAGGGGAGCGCAGACATCTAGTGCTGCAGCCACACAAAATTTGCAATAGACAAATCCGCGCAGGGTAAAAATCGCGACAAAGGGATGTAAATAGACGTATTTGAAGAATTGCAATATTTGCTATTCTTACAATTGATATTTAGTAGCAGTGTTAATCAGTCATCAAAGATTTTGAAATAAATCTCTTCTAAAGGTCAAAAGGTATTATTAAATCTCAAACATGGAACAAAAGGTTATTTTAGTGACATTTTGAATAATAAATAGGTAGAAATTACAAAAAATATTTCTCCGCCATTACAGGCATGCAAACAATGTTTTTTTTTTTGTTTGCGCATTTGTGAGTTTAAGTTTTTTATACTAATTGTTCTAATTCAAACACCAACAGGCTTGTTTCAATATTTGAAAAAATGATTAGCTTCTCTTTTGTTGTAAGTAAGTCGCGCTCGCAAAGGTATGGTCGTGGTGGCCTGGGCTATCATTAAAATGACACGTAAGGTTTTTGTGCATGGATAAGAGAGAATCAATTATTGTATTTCAAAAAAAGCAATCTAAAATCTCCGTATAATTTCCCTGGCTGTGTTCAATTTGATACAAATTTTTGAGAATCCAAATAAGTCCATGCCCTTCGCTATCCTTTTTGGAACCCAATATTGCACAATTTTTCAGTTTGTCTTATAGATCATTAAAACAGTGGAATAATAAGAAAGATTTTAAGACTGATACTGTCCACGAGTATATCTAAGTTACAATAATAGAACTTTAACAAGATACCAGTATTTACATATACGAGCTTGTATTATCATAAGTTTTTGTATAATTCATGCTTTTTTATGCAATCACTTACGTGCATGTCTTAACTTGCAGCTAATACATACAAATGTTAATTAAGTTGTGTTTATTTTATGCCATAAATACTTTAAGTAACGACATAATCAGTGCAATATGAAACCTATACAGGGTTTATAGGCGCTTTTCAAGCAGAGCTTATGTTCTAGTAATATTTGTAAATATTTACGAGCCGGATATCTCATTTAACTTGTATCATTACACATTCCCTTTCGATGCATAGATTAGGTTGATTGCATTGATTGCGTTATGCGTTTTTTACATTTATGTTTGGCCATTACAGGGGAACACAGAGCGGTATCAAGGATTGGGCTGATAGGGTGCGTTTCGCTAAAGAGGCTGCCGATAGATTTTTACGAAGGAGTTGCAGCAAGAAACGATTTAGTAATGTAAGCTTAGTAAAGTTATACACACAAAAAAACAAATCCCGACTTATTTTCATGCTTTATGTCAAAGATATTTTCTTGCTAGGCGTCAAGTTGCACATTAGTTTTTCGCCTCCTCAATAGCTCTTTTATGCCAGACTAGTCATCGATACTATTAATGTGCACCAGAGATATGCACTCGAGTGTCTTTAACAGGTTATGTGACTCGATGCATGCCTCTGCCTGGTGTAAAACCTACCCCTTTCACTGACTTGGCGGTGTCAAGTAATCCGCAGCCTTATGTCAGAGGATATGTTATTATTCATGTCTTTGCATTCAACACGTATAATTTTTTTAGACTGCTTGTAATGGATATAAAATTAGACAAAACCAGATTAAACATTTTGGTTGCTTATTGCCGAAACAATTTTGTTATAGGAAAAGACCGGGACTTACCCTGGAAAAGAAAGTTGAAGGCAGATCAAGCATTTGTTAATTTAATTACGACAAAATACAAAACTGCAGTAATAATGGGTAGGGGTACATTTGAGTCTATTGGCAGGAAACTACCTGGAAGACTGAACATTGTGCTAACAACAAGAACAATCGAAGATGTAGAATGTTACACAAATCTCGATGACGCTGTCAATTATTGTAGAAGAAATGATTACTATATTGTAATTTTTGGTGGCACAAATGTGTACAAAAAGGCACTTGATTATGATTGCAAATTATTTTGCACCGTTATTGATAATGACTTTGATGGCGATACATATTTCCCAAGTTTTAACTACCAACTTGAGAATATTACAAAGCTGGTAAATGATTATTTGCTGGAAAACAACGTAAAAAAATCTTGGGAGTATTGCGAGAACAACTTTATGGAAAATGGAATACAATATGGATTTTATACGAATAAATAAACAGATGTTGACGATCTTGAACTTGATCTATTTTATCGGGAATCATAGTTTACAATTGTGTGCATGCACACTAATCCTCACCTGGATGCAGCTCTGCCAGCCTTGCTGTTTCTTCGCATGCGTAAAATTCTCCAGCCTCTTTTCTTACTCCATTTAGCGACTGTTTCTTCCTAGTCAAAGGATATGGCCTCTAGTGTTTCTTGTAAAATATTGATTGGATATAGGTCCTCGTATTGCCTTTCAATCCTATCTAATAAACATGTAAACTGTGGTATTTAGTTATAATACCATCCCATGTCATAAATATAGTAACATCACGTACTTTTGCTCTAATATAGCATTTAAAGCTCCCTAGGTAAGGTATCGTACTTCCTTGTTTTCACAGATCTATACCAGCAGGTTTTCTAGGCATCTGATGACGACATAGGTATGCATGATATCTTGCATCCATTTGTCTTAGTAATGTGTTTGTAATTTTGTATTTTTTCTGTAAAACCTTTCCATAAGCACGCACCTTTCCATTTTGCTGTAAGATATATATACTTATGGTGAATTTTTTCAAAAAATTGAATTATTTATCTTTTGTTAAATTTGTTTTTGATCAGACATGCAATAAAACCTTACAAATGTGCACGAAAATCTTTTTAAAAAGTTTTCTTACTTTATAGATTAATGACTAAAACAACCAAATATTTTTATATCACAAAGGCATTGTTTTTTTATGCAAAACTTCACCATGCTTTATCAAACTTATCAAATTGTTCTCCACAACTTCCCCATTGTCTACAGCGCCCTTCAGAAATGCATTTACTTCTTCATTTGTCATTTTATCTCCTTTTTCAGTTAGCCATTTTCTAAGATCAGCCTCCATTATTCGCCCATTCTCTTTAAATTTGCTTAACGCGTTTCTTATTACTTTTTCATCATCTGTCATGCTCAATCTCTCTCCAATCATTGTTAAAAAGGACATGTATGTCAATTCATTGTACACCTCACCAAACATTTGATCGACCTCTTCCTCCGTAAAGGGACTGCCTATCGACAAAAGAAAAGTATTTAAATCTTGCTTGGATACTACTGTATCTGAATTTGCATCGAAAAGATTAAAAGCTTGTCGCAGCTCGTTTAGCTGGTCTTCTTTAATCATTTCAAAAATATTGGATTTTTGTCTAGTAATTCGTCTTCTCATTATAAGGACTGAAAATTGTAATTTTTGCCCATAAATGTTTCTGTTTGTTTTGCTATGTAAATGTGTCATAGAAAATCTTACATTTGCAGATTTGAAATCAAATGACAGGTTTTTGATTTATGTATATTATGAGAGACCTAATTACAAATGTCCAACATGCATAATTTTTGAAAAGGAACTAAGGAAGGTCAAGGATATATCGATAAGGAAAATCAACTTTTTTGATAATCCAAAACTTGCAGGCAGGCTATGTAATGTATTTTTTCCTTCGCTAATTGTCTATCAACATAAAAGGCTCCATCACATCGAGTTGATGTCGGGAGATGAAATTACAGATTTTTGCAAAAATGAAAGATATGGTCACGCAGATTGCAACAAATGGCACAACAATCCTAGCAATGCAGTTTTAGTTATTCATTCTCATGCTATTTATGTATTTTATACCATATTCGCTAAAATTTATGTATATATCGACAAAATACCTACCTTTATTATATCAATGAGTATTGGGTTCTTGATAGCACTTACAATTTACATATTTGTTGTCACTGTAAAAGATGTATTATTTTACTCAAGCAATAAAAAAGAAAAGAATGAATAAAAGTTTGATGCATATTTTGGAAGCAAGAAACAAAATATTAAAGCGATATCTATCGTGTATAACGAAAAAAATTGGCCAAATAAAAGTTTTATAAACCCTTCCTTTATCTTAAAAAAATAGCAATCTGTATCTTTGTCGAATTGGCATACATTGACTAGTTTCAGTATTTCTGTTACTAAATCTAAAAAGACATTGCTGTGCATTTTTAACAAAAATTAAGTTCCTATATTTGTGCATAAAGCTGTAATTGATTTTTTGAAAACGTTACTTGGTTTGCTGTTTAATAAGTATACACAAAATAGACATTAATGCGTTTATTATAGTAAGATACCCGATTTAGAGGTCATCCAGCAAGATAAAGTACTAAAATTACTGGCAAAAAATTATATACTACTCCAAAAGAATGTATTTTTATGGGTTCCTTTAGTTGTTTCATATTATTCTTGGATTTTGGGTCAGGCACCTCTGTTACCATCATTCTACTCTAAAAGAACATTATTTTTTTTGTAAAATTAATTAGATTGAAATTCACCTGCTTGGGTCACGTTTCTTAAGTCTTACCATATACTGTGCAAACAAAAAATAGTAATTATCAATAGCTTGGACTTTCGGTTCTAATTTTTGAAGTCAATTATAATGGTGCTTTGATTCCTATATCTACTGATCCAAATGTATAACGGACTAGGAAATAATACTTATGATTAGCATTTACAAAATAATAATATAAATCAATCAAAACTTCTTTTTTACTCCGGGATAAATATTTTCATCTTATATGGCATCTATAGAAGGCAATTAGTGATGATTTATCCTTTAGAAATTTTACTATAAAAGATGAACTCGTATAATTCTCAATTTGCTCAACTTTTGAGTTTTTATAAAATTACCTTGGGGTTCGTAATCTAAGATTTGCGGTCAATGAGGACCATATCGTATGCGTAAAAATTTTTATATGTGACTCTAATTTGATAGGAGAAATAAGGAAATTTGATTGCACAAGGAAGATATACTTAATGCACTAAATCTATGATAATCTAACCAAAGTCTTAAACTAATGCTTTGTAGCAATAATTTGGTAAGTATAAAATTAGCCTAAATAAGTCATCTTGTACATTGGACTAAGAAAAAAAGTAACGGTTTTTTGCTCAAATCGAATTTTTCTGCTATCGAGCATAGAATGACTTTTTTTGTTTCAAAGTGGCTATGTGACAGTCTAAGTGGCTAAGTTCAAATGCATGCAAAAAGTATTACTGTTACTTTTTACTTGCAAATAAACCATTGCAATAGATGTGCATCTTGTGCCTAAGAGATAAACTACATTGTTCCATTATAAGAATAGTATAATGTTTTGACAAGCTGCAAATACTATGCATAGTATTTGACTCTTCAAACGTGTTTTAAAAAAGGTTTTGCTTTTTTACAGCTCATAAGCATTCAAATGTTTACCAATACATCTTAACTTTTTACAGTGCTCAAGCAGTTGCATGAACCAAAATTATTAATTTATGAATCTTGATGTTAAATTTTGAATTCTTTCCTTTGGCTCCTTCATTCCACTCATACTTACGAATCAAAAAAAACTGCCAATTAAAAGCATAACCCTTTTTCCATTCTTCGCAGATGCTTCTAAGATCCTTAAACATATGATTATAATAATTTCTTACATGTTAAATTTTTGGATATATCTCTTTATAGAGACACAAGGCTTGCATGTATCCTTTGAGTCCTTTAACCATATTTATACATTCCTAATTGATTAATAGCAACAGAAAATTTGTACGCATTTAGTCAGGAGTAAAATTGCCGTAAAAGAAAAAGCAAAAATATTTAACGCATAAAAAAATTGCTCTCTTAAATGTTTTTTTGATAGATAAAGGCATAAAAAGCAAACAGTTATTTTTAAATAAAGTTAAAAAATAGAAGCTTGGCCATTAGGTAGTTCAAATTGTTTCTTATCAACTGTATGACAAGCCAGATGTAGCCCAGCAAGAAGCACTAAATGCAAGCTACGCATTTATATAGTATCACATTTAAAAAGTTTATCAACGCAATTTTTGTATAGTTTTACACATTGTAGTATATTTGTGTTGCTAATTTGCTAATTTATTTTTGTTAGTTTACTTTCTTTTACAAGCCTTATGTATCCATTGACATGCATTAGAATATCTAAAAACAAAAAGATTGTTGTCGAGCTAAAAAACAATGAAATATACAAGGGAACCTTGCTTGGTTGTGACTTAAGTATGAATCTGCATCTTAAAAACGTGACATTGAAATCAACAGACAAAGAATATTGTTTTGCTGAAACATGTATAAAGGGCAGTACAATCAAACATATAAAATTGCAAGAGAATGTATTGAAGCAACAACGTAAAATAGAAAAAGGCAAAAAGCAAAAAACCAAAAAACGGGAGCAGGAGTAATTATAAATTAAGGATAACAAATATCGCATCAGCAGAAATTAACGGATAAATTAATAAATGTTGTCTCATGTGTATTATTTTCTTGCAATGTTATAAGTTCTTTTATACTTGTTAAAAAACATATACTGTGAATATTGCATTCGCGAATAGCTTTAAATTGTACTGAGCTCATATGCCTCAAAGTAATAAATAAATTTTGCATGTACAAAAATATTTTGACATTCATACAACTAATCGTTTTCTGCAAGCAAACAGATCTTTTAGGGGCACCAATTATTTAGCGTTTATTTTTCAGATAACCACCTCTAAAAACCATCATAAAGAGCATTAATATGATGTCACTATGATTATTGAATTGCAATACTAAACTTTCTAAAAATTCATCGTATTAGTTTAAGCACATATACCGGCAAATCTTAGGTCAGTTACGTCATTAGTCTTGATCTTATATTTAAATTGACCATTTAAGTGTGTCCCAACCTAAATTAAAAGCCAAAAAAACCCAAACTCTTATACATTTTTATTTATATTTTTTCATATGTAAAGATATAGTTGTATCCTTTCACTTCTTCAAGAGTAATTTTATCGTCGTTGATATAGTATTTCCCTGCCCTAGTTATATAATGCCCTGTCAGTATATTGTCTCCAGTGTGAATAGAATTACAAACATACCTATAAGACTCATCAAATATTTCCAAAATATCTTCATAAACAAAATTGCTGTCGTATTTCAGTTTTCCATTTTCAACATTGCCCTGTTCGAGAAGCAATACTATAATAAGATATTTTGGTTTCTTGCTATATTTTGCTACTACACATTCAGTTTTTTCGCATTCGCAATCCGAGAATAGACTTTCCATAAAAATCTTATACGAATCCGAAATTTTTGAAGTGTATGGCAGCAAAAGCGTATGTGCTACAGAATTTATTATGTTTGCTGGACCACATCCACAATGTTTTACATATTCTGCAACTATTTCGTAGTCGTCAATGAAGCAGCCTACTTCATCGAGAAGCTGATAATTTTGCAACTTTTGTATTAAAAAGTACAGAAATTCATTTGCATCATTTTGCAATGGTCTTTGAAAGATTGGATATTCCGTTTCAATGCATTGTACAAATTCAGTGATATTTATGCTTCTCAAATTGTTTTCGCCGTTTTGTTTTCCATTTAAAGCATTTTTGATTCTTATGAACTGGCACAAGAAGCATTCAGTAGTTTTTCTTGTACATATAAGATAGTGCTCATCTAGCTGCGTATTATTATTGGCAAAAAGCTGTAGGCATGTACTAACGTAGCAGGTATTTCCCAAATTTTCTATACCAACATATTTGGAATCAATGGAAGAGTCATTTGATGTAGTTTCATCTGTAACAAGAGTTTTTGTTTGATTTTTTACAACTTCATTATGCTTAATGCCTAAACTTGACAATGTGTTGATTAAATTATCAAAATCAACATAATTGTCACAGAGATAGCAGTAAGAATTGCTGCTTCCATCCATTTTAATGCTATTGATATTGACATTTAGAAAATGAGCAGTACTATTGTAGTGATCAAGAGCATGTCCATTTCCTTCAGTACCATACTGTACCCTTCCGCATCCTTGGTAGCCGCAAAAAAGACAAATGTAAATACTAGAACTAATGTTGCATCCATCACTGCAGCACTTCCCATGATAGTCATATTGTTTGCTTGTTATTAAATCATCAAGATGAGGGCAGTTGACCTTATGTATTTCATCGTTTCTTTTGTATTCTCCTGATAGTACAAATCTCTTCAGCTCTAGAATTTCATCGTTTGTCAAAAAATTTGATTCTACATATACATCATCTTTTATTTTCTGCAAAGTATAAAGCGGTGTGTGTCCTTTATGCAGCCATAAATGTGGAGTGCAAACAGGTTTGTCACAACAAAAACTTAATCCATCTTCAAGATTGTTGTAGCAATATGAACAGTTGGGTGAAAATGTCGGAAGGTTGTACATTTAAGGGTAGAATAAATTCTGTACGGTAGAAACAAGTCAAAATGACAAGCTTTAGCCGTCAACAAAATAAGCAAATATAGTATTCCCAAGCAACAAAGATTCATAGAAATGCACAAAATGAAAACAAAAAAATTACTCGGATTTTGTTTTACGTATATATGGATCAAACTTAATGCTTTGCGTTTAGCTATCATTGACTTGTAGATAAGGTATTCTATATATGCATAAAGCGGTTCGACAGATTTGGATGGTCTTTTTAGTGTAAATGTTTTAGGTCACAACTTATTTTGCTTTTGTTAAATGGATATGGATTTATGGGGCTCTAAAGATCATTGCTTTTCCTCCCATTTTCAAATCTAAAAAAAAACAAATTTTATACCATAATGCCTTATATTGCTAAAATAAATAAAGGTAAGGCGGAAAAGGAAGTACACTTTGTATCAAATGCGCATGGAATTAAGGTTGGTAAAAAAATACGAATCATATAAATATGGCATGGTGCAATGTTAGATGAACTATGTTTTGTTAATAAACATGCTTCAATACAGGGCTCATGATTCTTTGGGTTCTTTCAATAGCAATATATCGTAATTCATTAAGCAGGCTACCTCGAAGAGAAAAGAAGACTAATCCAAAAAATTCCAATAAGTTTTATGCTGAATCAAAGGACGATAAGAAGCTTATTGTATACAATAGTAGTGCTCAATTAAGCCACACAAAGGGCCAGTCAATTTATTATGTGATATCTATTTTTTGCACGTATGTATGCAGTAAGCACCATAATAATAAAATACACATCTAACGGAGTCAATTATATTTAATTATTTTTGCGAGTGCAGGCACAAAGTTTTGGTTTTCCGACGAGTTTGCATAAACTACAATGGGGATACATTGTGTTGTTAGCATTCTTGCCTTTTCTCTAAAAATATAGTCTTAAGCCTGTTGTAAATTTGTTTGTTACGTATACCAAATAAGACTATAAAGAACTAGAGGGGAAGACCGGCTTTCATTATGAATAAATTGTTTCTTTTTTAGACTGTACATCAAACATATTGAAATCATAAATTTTTTTTAAACACCCTTGTTTTACTTATATACACAAACTCATCACCAGACATGGGAAGTTATATTTCGCGATTTTACCATCGCAATGATTGCAGAATACTATTACTTGGAAGTAGTTGCACAGGAAAGACTACTTTTCTTTCCACGCTGCAAAAGCTTACAAAAAAACCACCATATACAAAGCTCAGCTGTCCAACCATAGGGTTTAATATAGAACAAATCGTTTACAATAAAAAAATACTTAATATTTGGGATTTTGGAGGCGAGAAAGGCGTGCAATTTTTTTGGAAGTCATTTTATCTAAATGTCCATGGGATACTGTTTTTCTTTGACAGTGCAAATTTTGAAGATAGTTGCTCATTGTTTGATAGCGTTGTTAGAGAAGTAAAATGTTATATGATAATAGTACTAAAGAAAAACGATATTAGAGTAAGAGAAATGTACGGTGAAAAATTTACAGTAATGGAGTGTGGGATGTATGATGCCTTTGCAGCTAAGGAAATTCTCATGACGCTTACAAATGCAATATAATACATTTTTGCTGTTGTGGACTACATTTTGACAATGTAAGCCTTTTGTTATATTCGATGTTCTAATTAAATACTTGTAAATGGCACAAATATATATTTACACATGCGAACATGACTTTAATAGAGCAGCCTATATGGAGGCATACATCCAGAATCTTAGCACTAGAGAAACTCTTGACTAGTGTCACTAGTAATACAGTAGATATTCTGATGATCATTACATAGGATAAGAGTTGTTTACAGGTATGCTTATGAAACAGGGAAGTTATTTGCAAATTCGAAACTAAGAAACTTGCTGATACTAAGCAATATGTTTATAAATAAATTATTCGATATCAATGCCCTGATTTTTGATAATGTGAAGGTTCATGGATGTAAAAATTTGGTTTTAAGTCGCATGATACTTCAGATCATAATTTTATACTAATTCCAAGTAAAAAGTATATTTGCTCCAAAATTTTGAGTACATGTGAAAAACAGTATTATAATTTTGGCTGATCCAAGTAGAAATTTCTCTTAAAGTGCACTGTAAATGAGTTTCTTTCAATGTGTTTATAAGCTTGTTTTCCGCACCGATTATTCACATAGTCCGCTGTTCGTTTATTCATAATAAAAGATTAGATCAAGCTAGATCTTGGAATTTGAATAGTAATGTATGAAAAATGTCAAAGGATGACATTTAATGTATTGCAATAATCTGTAAAATCTATAAATAAAGAAGACTTTGAGGCTTGATTAGCAATGAACATTCGTTGAGCATAAACTCTCTTGCTATTTTCAAGATTGAGAAAATTACACAGACTTTCTATAATCTTTGCTCACTAAAATATTAAAAGTCATACAACATATATTTGTGTGCTTTCCTGGATACAATGCAAATATATGCATAATATTGAACAACTACTTAGCCTGCTGCTCGTAAAAGGAAAAAAGAGCAACTTTGTAGCAATCTAATGCATGTCAAAAAAATGAAATAACATAGTGCTATACTATACAGATAAATACAGAATAATCTAGGTCATGGAACACAAAAAGAGCATTGGAGATTGACAGAAAGGAAAAGTATACTAAAATAGTAGCAAAAAAGATATGCAAGGCCGCAACTAATCCTGTTGTTACTTTTGTATATATTTGTTGGTGTCAAGTAAACCAACTTTATTGCAATCCTTTATGCGCAGATATATAAAACACCATTTTTTATGCAAAAAATTCCATTTTGTGTGCGTCAAATTAGTCTCCCCAAATCCGATAACTTTATGCTTGTGAAAACATTCGCTCTTCCACAATTAGCATCCCGAAGTTTGTTTCTTACATAAATCATTGAGCTGTATTTAGAGGTGGGATTTGGATAATGGATCTTTGAACAGGGCCAAGGAACTTATTTGCGATTGTGATGTGCTAATACATGATGCTAAATAAATTCGAAAAGCAACAAATACTAAATACAAAGAATCTTACATTAGAACTATTTGCCATTTGTTAGATCAATTTTTGAGTATTATTGAAAGTTTTAGGCCATTTATAAACCTGATTTGTCGCTTTACATTTTATATAAGCCTCGACTGACCTAAAATTTTTTAGAATAATCTTTCATTCAAATTTCAACCGCTTCCTGGCCTTGTGTGGTTTTTTATAGTACTAAACAATGTTTTTTTACTATTATATGGATTCTTCATTGTTTGGTATAAAAATAAGTTTTTTCACAAACCGGCATCTAATTTTCTAACAAGCAGATCTCTATTCTAAATAATCACTTTTACATGCGAGATTTTGAAAAAAAACAAAAATAAAAGGAAAAGGCACAAATGTATTTTATCCTTTATTACACATACCTTACAGGTTGCAGAGACATTTTATATGAAAACCCATTCTCATTAAGCTTTGAAATAATAAACCGCAAAATGTCGTCCTTTGCACTCAGATACGAAGTATAATTATGCCAATTCTTTATGTACTGTATAAACACCTTTATGTACATTTTGTTTGCATCCTGCAATGCTTCTATATCCAGTGCAATGGTTCCTGTGTATCTGTCTTTTTTTGCATCCGTGTAATTTTGTATATCTGATTTTAGTATAGCTAATTTATTTGTTTCGATATTGCTGTTGATAAAAAATCGATATGTTTCCGCCATTGCACCACTCCTTCTAACATTTGTAATTTCCTTTTTTTTTAGAATTACATTTGCAACTGTAGTCAATGAACCGTCAAACCTCTCAAATACGGTCGAAAACACGTTAAGCTCATGCACAACTAAATTTTCAATTTTGTTGTCCAATTCAATAAAAACTCTGTCTCCAACATCGTAAGGGTGGATACAAAGTAAAAATATGATATTGTCAATGGCATTTTTCACACTAGGCTGGAAGGCAAACCCCGTACCAAAAAATGCGGAAACAACTATAAATATCAATGGTGTATTACCCGTACCTATCAATGATGTATAAATAACAAGCATGCTGCAAATAACGATATAAAATGACATTTGTATTCTCTCCAAGCATCCATTAATTTGCGTTAAACTGGCCCGTATATTGCGCTTTTCCTTCACATTTTTTGCATAGATTTTGTTTATAAAAATCTTCAAATTAGTCTGTGTTCCAATGTTCAGCGCAGTCTTAAAATTATCCCAATCGGTTTTTCATCAAAATACACTTGTAAATCATCAAAACTTTTAATTCTGAGTTTGTCAAAATCTTCCGACTTTATGAATTTGTAGTTGGAATATTCTGTTCTGCTATCATTTTTTATATGTAAAATGTCAGCTGGTTGTTTTTTGAATTCTTTGAATATCCAACTACGCATTTCATGTGTAATTTGGTCAGGATCAGATGTAAAATACAAAGTTTTCAAAAATTCAATTCTTTTCGCCTGCTTGGATGAAGATTTGGTATTTCCTTGTGCTTGCAAAAATGCGTATAACCAGTATTTGTTTTCTGCTACATGTTTAGGCTTCAGCTTTATTGTTTCTATTAGATTTAGAAAATAATCAGCTCTCAGTGTATTTAGCATTCTCTGTATAAAAGTGTTGCGATTGAAATTAAATGAAACGCTCTTAATGAGCAATGTTACAACTGCAATAATAAAATCACCTAAAATTACCAGCCCAATAAAGTCGTGTGATAGCATATTGAAGTTTACATTATTGACAAATTGGAAATTTTTGTCATGGTAATAGCTTATCATCAAAGTGCCTAGACCAACAATCATTATAGACAATTCATCTGCTATTTCATGAAAAGAATACAAGGTATGACTAAATCCTTTTTTATAGCTTGCAGTTGGGATGTTATTTTTTTTATACAGAGTGCTATTACAATATACATTGCTAGGAGAATTGAAAATAAAAAAACAAGTGTTCCAAGGCTCATCAGGTCAATCGTATCTTTGTATTCATATTTTACATTTATATCTATGTTGAACAAAAACATAGAGAAGAGACCCATTAGAACGCCAATCGTTATGCATATGGAGTAATTAATATTGTAGAACTCTCTAATGGCATTCTTCACTACATATATAATTTTGCACCTTAAGGTTTTGTTATGAATTGATTCTTCCTCTTTTTCATCTTCGCTATTCGTGTCATGTATTGCTGCATTGTCTTGATAGTTGTTTGCCACTTCATGTGTGTCAGCGTAATTTACATCTTCATCCCTTTCCTTATCTTCTCCTTCATCATTTTCTTCACCTCTTTCCTTATGTTCTTCATGCTTATGTCCAATATCCATTTTATGGGATGTTTTCTAATTGTTAATATCCTTGATATGATATATTAAGCTGTATCGCTACAAAACAAATACATGCATCAAATTTACCATCTTAAAGAAAACTTCTAAAGCCACCTTTTTTGAGTACATAGAAACAATATAACCTGGGAAATACGAAGAGCAGTGTGGCTGCTGAAGGATGAGAACAAACAGCTCAATGCTAGACACTAACACGTTAAATAGAGTATAACAGTAAAACAATCTAGTATCTTGTTAACCTCGATATATGAATGAGCTATATTGGCTGCAATGCAAAGGTAATAGTGTGGTTGAATAAATCATGTATTACTAAACAGGTTGCATATTACAGCAGATAAAAAAGGGCATGCAAAACCGACTTAGCTAGCTAAGCAGTGCCGGAAATGGCATTAATGCCTCTAAATACTAAAAATAGGTAAGTAAATGGTTGACATCCATAAGTTTGATGTATTTCCCTTTACAAATTTTCCTCAGTAGCTCAAAGCAACAACACGCAATTGGCAAAACAAGTGAAAGATATCATTTAGAACCAAGCTTACAATCCTGCTAATTGCTACATGAGATGGTGTTGGTAAACATAAAGCGCCACTATTTGGTTAAAATCCCGTGTTTATGATGGGGCATACCATTAGTTGTCTTGTTACTTTATGTCGACACATTTACAAAGACTATGCTGTTAAATTATTTGGTAATGACTTTTTACTTTTATACCAAAAAAAGGCTAAATGATTGGGGAAAGGGTACATCCAGATCTGATTTAGTGGTGTATGTCAGCAGAAACAGGCTAAAGACTAAAGTTTTAAATTATTGTTCAAAAAATTGCTACTATTACTTACTACAGCCCTGGCCAACCTAAATTGCACCCCGGGCCGCATTGACGACCCAAACTTTTCACGAAGGCGGCAAATACAAGCATAATACGAAAATAAATAGTTTTTTTCTAACGAAATATTTGATACTTAAATTTTTTTTGTAAGTATTATAAATAACTAGACGTCGAGACTATAAATAGTATCATGAGCTGCGATACCGTGAACAGACGACACACGTCGACAAGAATCGGAGAATAATGACAAATCCAACCTGCCGAACCCTATCAACACCGAATAGTTACGAAAATAACACACGCCCGCCCGCGGCGACGCTCCAAGCAGAAAGAAGGTTTCTCTCGCGCTTAACGATAGGAATTATGCGCTCCTTCTGTGGTTCATCCAAAAAGCGATTTCTCGAGCGAGAGGTATGCGCGGGAAATATAAATCAGCAGAATTTGAGCCTTTGGTGCTATTACTTGAATTGGAAAAACTTAAATGTGATTTGTAATAACACAATTTGTAATAAATTTATGGGATTTACAGACATTCTAAAGTACATGATACATGAAAATATATCATCATACATGACAGCGGGCCGCGGGTTGGCCGGGGCTGACTTACTACATCAAAAATGTCTACCTTGGTTCTGCATAAACTCTCTCCTCACTCTAAATGCCACTAGGCGTTATGCATATATCATTGCCGGCTTTGTCGCCTGTGCAGGTTAAATATGAAACTTTGCAATAGTTTGCGTTCAAATAAAATTTTGGCTGCGTTGTTTAGGCATTAAAATCTGCGATGGGGGGCGTCAATTATCAAGATTTGATCAAAAGTAACTTGAAGTGTAAACAAGAAAAAGGGCAAAACTTGTGTTTGCTTGAAATACTTGAAGAACATTGTCTATTAGCAAAAGAGCTTAGCATAGTATACAAATGCGAAGTTGAGATCATACCATTTGTAATGACGTGGGACGGTATTGTTACAAAGTGGCATAATGTTCATGTAAGAAAGATGGGAATCGACAACAATACCAAGGCATACATCCAGTCGATAGTCCCGAAGAAAACTCTCGGAGCCATATCATTTGACTACCGACGGTACGGCAATGCAAGAGGAGTGAGAAGATAAGTAGCGGGTGTGGAGGCACTTAGAGAATAGCGACAATCCCGAGGGCTGTGAAGGGGACATAGTCTAATTGTTGACCAATTGGAAACCAAAATTTATCAAAATAAGTAAAATACAATTTTATAGCCTTATTGATAATTCCACCTAGTCTTACAGATCGGAATATCAAGGTATGATAATGCGTCAGTCCTTATTAGGTTATTATCTTGATTTTGTTTATCCATCAGCAATATTAACATCATACAGGTATGTTATGGAGCCAGTTGCATGTCTTCTCTGATTTAATACCCCACAAAACATTGTCTCTATTTATAGGATGTGGTTTTATACCTTCAGGTGAACTATAGATAATATTACAACAAAAAAAAGGGTCATATTTTAATTCATATAATCCAGCTTATCTCAACATGATCAGTTCTAAAACGCTGTGTAACTGTACAGTCGGTATATTCGAACCGATACCCATGGTCATGCATCAATTTACCCGTATATGCTATCATAAGACCATTGTCAATGCAAAACCTCTCGTCTGTAGAATAACAGATAGCGTCTCTTTCATCTGCCATCTTTTTCATCATTTCCTGTAGTTTTTTATTGCATGCTACCCCGCCGACCAACAGCACCTCTTTGTTGTCTAAATATGACATTGTTCTTTCTGTTATTTCAACTAAGGAACTAAAAAGGGTTTCTTGGAGTGAATAAGCCAAATCGTGCAAATCAAAGCCCTTCTTGGCGTTTAAATTGGTAATCACACCGCTAAAGCTAACATCCATTCCCTTAACAACGTAGGGGAGTTTGATATAGTTTTTTCCATCCCTTGCAATTTTTTCTACATTATACCCTGGTGATGGATCATTAGAGATTTTAAACATCCTAGCAAATCTGTCAATGCAATTACCAACTGCAATATCAAGTGTCTCGCCAAAAATTCGATATTTTCCATTGTTGTATGCAATAACCTGGGTATTACCACCACTTACATACAAAACGACAGGATTTACAGCCTTAGTAATAAATCTTCCCATTTCTATATGAGCAATACAGTGATTAACTGGCACTATCGGTTTGCTGTAATATAGTCCTAGGATCCTGCAAACTGTAGCACACACCATTAAGGGAGCTGCCATTCCAGGCCCTTTCGTATAGCAAAAAAGATCGACTTCTTTCAATTGTATGCCGGCAGTCGTTAAAGCTTCTTTCAATAGCGCCAGTATTACTCGACGGTGATGCGTTGCTGTCTCTGTTGGAACAAACCCAGTGCCTGCGTCAGTAACGTAGGTTCTTCTAACATTTGCCAATATTTCATTATTTCTCATTATTCCAATTCCAATTTTGTTAGCACTGCCTTCTATTCCTAGCACGATCATAAGGGCAAAAAAGTACAGGGTCTGCAAATATGGTCAAAATTGCAAGCTTGTGACTTTCTAGATTTGAACTTATTAAAAAAAAGGATGCAAAACAAAACGGCCATAAATGTCATAATAAAGATTAGCTAGATACAAAATATTATAGTATATGTACATTGATACTACAGCTAACATCAGCAATTGATCAAACATTGATTATGAGTTATAAAATATGAAGTTTCAATTTTTTTGTAATAGAAGTGAGGCAATGAAGAGTGTGCAATGGGATGATGATAACATATATAGGCTATGGGTAATTGGTGCACCTTCTGTATTCCACTATTGATAGAGCAAACTAGTAAATTTACCACTAAAAAGCAAGCATAATTAATTGCATCAAAATCGGAATTCCAAAGTAAAAATAATGTTTTGGCTTGCTAGAGTAAAAAAAGATTCTACAAATAGTATAGATCAGTACTATGCAATAAGTGTACCGCGGTCAAATTTTATGTATCATGACATAATAGTATATATTTCGGAATGATATAGTTTAACTTTATGTTTCGGGCCGTGCCTGGTGCCTATTGTTGAAAACGCCGTAATACGCTTTGTGCACACCATGACAGCACCAATAGTCATAGGCAAAAATTGGTACTTTTTTGCTCATAGTAACGGGGAAGCGGCTCATTTTACCTATAATCTGATATCATTATCGTCTGCAAAGCTGACACAATTTTTACTACACGAAGTTAAGAGGTAAATGCATGACACTGCTAAATAGAAAATTAAGAATTTATTGTAATATTTTGCATCACAATACAATACCAATATACCTTAGTAACTGTTGGGATGCCACGCAATTTCAAAAAGAGCTTTGGTGTGCCGCATAATGTTAGGAATACTTTTGTTGTGCCGCGTAATCATAGGAATAATTTTCGGTGTGCCGGTGGTAAGAAAGGGTTGCGGAGCACTGGTCTATACCATTAATAAGCCTTATACCCCTACTAAAGACACCCCACGTAGGATCAACACAGTATTTTGAGAAACAAATGTATTGATGTTTGATTTCTAACATGTTTTTTAGTGCTATAAACTTATAACTATAAAGTACGTGGATATGTATCTGCCTCTTATAACGTAATTAAAAAATCGCAATGCTGCATTAAGGCGCTTCAATCTGCTGTTTTTAAAGTAATAATTCATATAGAAGATAACATCGATGTAGAAGCTTAAGAAAATAAGACTTCATCAAAAACCACATTTTAATGCTGTATACACTGATCATGATAAAAATACCTATATTCCTAATAATGATGATAAAAAACGATAATTTAGCGCTAGCAATGCAACGTAAAACGGTGTAAACATAAAACATGCATTTCCGCATCTTCAAGATATAAAGCTATAGATATATCAATTACTCTTTACTATTTCAATTTTCTATTATTTTTACTAAAAATTTGCGAGGATTTATGACTAAAAATATTGGTATTACATTTCCATCCTTCCTGTAAACAGCTTTTACCACTAAATCTTAACTTTGCTCTGTTTAATAATCGGTATAGCTTAATATATCCTGTTGCACTTCTTAGTGAAAGCTTCAATTGCTTTGGTAGCTAACTCATAGAATTACGCTAGCTGGTGGCTTTCACAAGCAAAAAGAACTGCATCGGACACTGTTGCAGGCATCTGTTTATCGATAAGATTCATACTAATTTTTACCTAGACTTTGTATGCAAACCATGAAGACTAATTTCGGAGCTAAACTTGATAATATGTTGTATGTTACCATCCTGATTTTGTGTATATAATTATAGCTTCTTTATTAATTAAGGTTTTTTCATTCGATTTTCTCTTAGTAAAAATTTATTGTTATAGGCCAATGAGATTTTTTATTATAATGTTAATAGAAAATCTCAAGACGTTAGAAACCGAGAAATACCGAAAGTATGATCTACTCGCAAAAGAATCGGGAATAATCCACAAATGCGAAGTAGACATTATACCGTTTGTGATAACTTGGGATGCTATTGTAACCAAATACCATGCTATTCATGTTAAAATAATAGGAATTGACAACAACACGAAGATCTACATCCAATCAATAATTCCCAAGAAGACCTTTGCTGCCAAATCCTTCGATTACCAAAGAAACAATATGCCAAGAGGGGTGAGAAGAGAAGCCGCAGTCACTAACGCCTGTAAAGAAACAGTGGGGCTTATGGTGAAACAGGGTGAGGCTCTTTAGTCTGGATAAAAACAAAGAGCTAACAGCTTTTTACCATTATTTTAATAAATAAAAATAAAAAATTATTATTATGCCAATCGTGTCATATTTAGTGGATAACAAATGCTCAATCCTAATATTCTAAGCTTCCATATGTGAGTGTCTTAACAAGAAGTTTGGAACTATGGATTACATATATGCACGACTATGTTTGTCTATTCTGAAACATTTCTATACTGCATCCAGATGCTTGCAGATAAAATCCTTTGTTTCACGCGGACTTAGTTGTGCTGTTAATTATGCAAAGATCCATCATTATCCCCCTGGTTAATAAATGCAAAACAACCGGTGCTGTACGCAAATCATGCAATTTGTAATAATATGTTTGCAGCTTTTTTAATTAATTCTATCCCGGTTGAAACACACCGGATTTTATCAATTTGAATTTGGTACCAAAAAGCTTATACATTATTGGGGTATATTGCATTGCTTAATTTTTACTGACAGGGCTATGTATCGTGTTGGCATAACAAACTTGACTTGTATAAAAGAATAAAATATTACTAGCCAAGTCAGATCAGCATATTGTTAACTCTAAACAAATCGTGCTTTTACACCCTTAAAGACCAAAAAAATCACAGAGTTTTGCAATAAAAGAAAGTCTGCATGCGATATTTTTTAATTCAATATTACCTATTAATCATACATTTTGACTACTGTGATTGTATAATGTCTTTATTTGTTACTAAATTCTCTCCATTCGAAGATTATATATCTCATAATATACTAATATCATGATGTAAGCTGGATCCTACATTTACAAGTGAAAGGCTGGTTTTTACGGGAGGCTCCAATAAAATGCAAACACCTCTACACCTACCCGTTTTATAGCAATAACTACCCCTCAATGCATACCCCACAATTATGTCGTCGCTATAAATCACCCCTAGCCTCTTTATGTTTCCCTTATTACATTCAAAATATGATACTATTCTGTTATTAACTATTGTATAGCAAGCGTTTTCCAGCTTCAGTACGTGTTTATCATCAGGTAATTTCTCTTCGTAACATATAGGCAAGAACCAAGGATTTTCAAATCCTAATTTTTCGTAATTTACCCGTTTTCCTTTAGGCGTTTTATCCCATTTTATTTTCTCGTCCTCGTAATATACCCTTTCAAATTCCTTGTAATATTTTGAGGTTGGAAAATCGAATGGATAAATCGTAATTCGATTTTCCGTTCCCAATCTAAACAGTTCGTTAATGCATATCGGAATATATCCGATACTAACGAGATTATGATGCACAAAATGTACAGATTCCGTTTTCACGATAAGCTTGTATTTTTGCAAATTGTTGTCGTTAAGAACAATGGTATTATCAAAGTGTATGGCATTGTATTCATTTATAGTAGGATTTTGACCGATGAATGCATTTAAAGATATACCAGCTAATTCTTTATCTCCATTCAGTATACTAATTACCTCACCCAGCTCTTCAATATACAAAAACCCGTCAATGTCTATTTTACACATACCAATAACAATCAAATACTCATCAACATAGGCAATCTCATATTGCTCGCCAGTGTGCCATATTTTGTATATGTTACTATTAGGTTTATCGCTTTTATTGTCCAATGCATTTCTAAACAAAAAGGCCTTTTTGTGTTTTTCAACCCAAATAAAACCCCTTGATTCACTCTTTGCAATATAACTTTCGCTTTTTTGCCTTCTTTTGCAGGGTAGTAATACATCAAACATTTTCTTCATTTCAAATCTTTTGTGATAATATAGGAATTTTCCAGCACTTTTTGTATATTTTCTGATTTTTCCATTTTTATTTCTGGCTCTTCTTCGCTTGTGAAATGGAACTCTCTGGAATAGCAATGACTTTTTTGTAGACTTGGAGATATCCTCTTCAATTTTTTGTATTTCATATGATCTAGCATCTACAAAATTAGAGGCATTAACATCATCCAAGCGCATTTTAGGGTAGTAAATAAAAAGAAAAGTCCCTTAAACAATATAAAAATCAATGCAGTAAATAATCTTAGATAACCTTTTTCTTTCGTATTGACCCGGTTGATAGTTTTTTTTAGACGTAAAAGGCAAATTACAAAAAAAGATATAATGATACCTCATGTCCTTAATACAGTCTTAATTTACAAGTAATCCATAATTACCCTATGCAATTAAATGGGCATAACTAGACGTTTTGGTTGGCAAAAAATAAAGACCGAGAAGAAACGATAATATAGGCTTCTCGCAAACGAACTAGGAATGTTATACAAAGCAAAGACTAGAATATTAGTTTATCTTATGTTATGGGTTGGTGTGGTTACTAAGTATCACAAAAGCCAAACTAAATAGCTAGGAATCACACCCACCATCGAAGCATATGTCCAATCCTTATTACTGAAAAAGACACTCGAGGCCATATCCCTAGAGCACAGAAAGAGCATTAGCGAAAATTAGCTAGAATGAATATCATTACTGAAGCTGTTGAGAAGTTATGTGGTGAGTAAGCAAGTAGAAGTGTTGAACCAGACCCAATAAAAACATCTGATATTTTTTACCCAAGGTAATAAATCCTATACAATATGCAATGAATTTGAAGCGTGTTTAGAAACATTAGACTTTTGACATGATATTGCCAATGGCATTATAGTCCAACGAGATTAATAATATTTTCGTGCTTTCTTCTGAGATTATATGGATAGTTTCTGCGCTTAGCAGTAAGTAATTTATTTATGATTAGTATATTTTATGCTAGGATTTGAAAGCACAGGTGTCTCTTGGCTCGTTGCAGCATCACTAGACTTTTCTACTGATTCCTCAATATCACTTTCTCAGTCAAACCAGTCCTCGATGCTTCTTCTGAGTTTCAAGGAGATAGCCTCGAGTGCCTTTCTCAGTACAAGAGATTGGGCTTAGCATATAGTTTATTATCTATTTTTTTAGGTATAAATCCTATCTAGCTTAGCTAGTTCACTCTTGAATCATATAAACCACTTAAACACTTCTGCAATATACAAACATCCTCTTATTTCTCTTTATATGCTCCATACGTGCTCTAAAAGCATGGCATCAAATGTCATTTCAGTTATTTATACATCTCGATATTATGGATTTTTATGGTCAAAAACTCTCATTACTTTGTCATCTCGTACTACATGCGCTATCACTCTTCACATCACTAATCATCGCTACCTCAAAAGCCCGGAAATGTTTTTTGAGGCTTCGGCCACTTGCAGAGCTAGTATATAGGAGCGAATTGGCGCAGCTTTTGGATTAAAAAATTAAATGCATGTTATGCCATACCAATTTTACAAAGTCAAATTAGTACAAAAGGAAAAAGAATTACATGGAAGTATGCAAGGTAAGTCTATACTAGAAAAAATAACAAAATTGTATTAGTAAAGTAAATTTAGTTTCATTCAAAGTGGCGAATTTTTTTTGTTCCCCATCAAAGTTTTATTCCGTGTTATGCAGTTGTAAAAATTCAATAATTATCTCTTCTGTATAATTTTTGACCCAATTATAGCCAAAAAAGCCTAAATGACCACCTTTCATAGAAAGAACAAGAAACACGTGGTGCACTGACTTTACCTTACTGATATCCATTGTGCTAATCGGTATAATAGGATCATCGCGCGCATTTATAACAAGAAATGGCCTTCGTATCTGGCCGAAATAATTGACGCTAGACCCCTTTTCGTAGTACTCCCTTTCAGTGTCAAATCTAAAAATCTTCATCAAAATATTTTGATCGATGTCCTGCATAAGCTTGCACTTTCTTATGCTTTTGACTGTAATTTCAGGTAGTAAGTTGATATTCTGATCTGCAATAAGCTGTAATTTGGCAGTTTTGCGTATTTCTATCTTGCTCTCCACAAAGTTAATTTTTTTATCTAATTTTTTGGTCTTTTTTTGTTTGCGCTTTATTCTCTCACTTCTATCAACTTTATTTGGCATGTAGCATGTATCCATTGCAGTTACTCTATCTATCTTAACTGCTTTATTAGCTGTGTTGTATGTTCCAATTCTTTTTCTTTCAGAAACTAAGAAGGTTTTGATATGCTTGTACAAAAATCTTTTCATCTTACCAGCTAGCAGTTGGTTTATGTATATATTAAACCGGGTGAGCATATTGACATTCATTTTTACAAAGTCAAAGGGCATTGAAACGCCAACGCCACATATTATTCTTTCATTTCTGATTTTTGACATTAGAATAGCCGTCCAATTAGCACCAAGGCTAAACCCGACGATTGATATCCGCCCAGGTGTAACAGCAAGCAAAAAATTTACAACATGTTCCACATCGTCAATAAATCCAACATGATAATATTGGAATGTAAGCAAGTTCAGTTTTGTTCCCCTTGAGTTGAATGCAAAAACATTGTAGTCTGGTAACAAGTGGTTTGCAAGGCTTATTATATAGTTGGAGTCTGAGGAGCTGTTAAACCCGTGTACTAGTAGTACCGTATCTTTATTTTTGTAACTTGATTTTAGTTCTAGTATCTGTTGTATACCATAATTATGGTCTTTGTACTGACTGTTGTTTTTTTTCATGCTGTTGCATATATTTGTAAAATCGGCATTCCGTATAATCATAGGCCTAGTATTTTGATAGTCATCAACTAAAAATACTCCATTGCTATTTTCAAATAATAACGTACTCGATTTCTTTTTTATTTTTCTTAGTCTGTAAATAAATGATTGTACAAGACCCGGCATTGCAAAAATGAATGGACAAAATTTCTTGTGTAAACTTTTCATGCTTGCAATTTTCTTGTTATGTTCTGTGACTTTGTATATAAGTAAAGGCCTTTTGCAATAGAACGCATAATACAAAATGTAGAAGATCAATGTGTGTATACTTCCTACTAAGTATATAAGCATTATTGATGTAACTATGAATATTTTAAGTATGTGGCTCATTTTATACAGGGGTAAATATAGGTCTCACATTACTTCTCAAATATTATAAAACGTGAATGATTGAAGTAATATTATAATTTGTTGATCTAAGAACAAATCATTGGTGATCATGATAAACGTCAAAGAATTTATCTTTGCAATCTTCTCCTAGTTATAAATACACATGTGCGCGCCAACAGAAACTGTATTGATCAGATAGATAGCTTTTCAATTATTGAATCGAAACTTATTAAATGCTTGTAAACATATTGAGTTGATTGTATATCAACCGAAGATGAAAATAAAATATGTCGAAATTGCTAATACACTATGTATCATCATTGTTGATTACATGATTACATGATTTTGTTATCAAGTATTATAGTGATTTTTAGCCTCTTTTAATTATGGATTATCCAATAAGATGACAAGAAGGCCTGCTTACAAATGCATTGTGTTGTTTTATAATGGTAAAGTAATAAAATAGCTGTGTTCTGCTGTTTGATGGTATGGTAAATAAATTAGGTGTCAATTGGCTAGATCTAGATATTTTTTTACTGTGAAAGACACGTATACTCCGTTTAGCGACAATATCTGACCCTCATCTCTGAAAATAAAAATTGCATAAAGTGATTGGCAAAGGAAGAATTATGGAACGGAGAATGCAAACATGTGCTTAAGACTATTTAATCAATCGCCTATAATACGTGCTACCCATCTAATAATGTTTAACTGCAATTAGAGCTAAAATGGGTTGATTACAAATATTTACACAAATTTATTTTCTGGAAATAAAAGACCATTAGTTGATATACATTTACATAATTATGAATAAGTGCGTACTATACTGATTTTAAAGACGAATACTCACCTCTTTGTGCTCTTACAGCCTTGATATTTATTTGTGCGCGTCTGGTATTGCAGCTTCTCTTCTTACATCACAAAATACTTATTTCTAATATGGCCGCGGTAGTCAATCTTTTATACATAAGCATTAATTTTTCAAAGCAAACATTGCCAGCCGCCCTTGGAGTAGGTAGACCAAAATTATAATATCAATTGGCCGGATGGGGTATATCTAACGACGGGGATTACTTTTATGTTATTCGCGCAAAATTACTGTCCCCCTACCCACTTCTCATTTATTTTCCTTCAAATGTTGTGTAAAAAATAGCGTTATGTACGCTGCGCTAAATTTTTGCAAACCGCAGTTTGCCAACCCATAGTAGTCAAAATCGAAATATAATTTTGATTTTTTACTTTAGATTTTTTGCATACACAAGTTCCGTGTTGAATACAAGATTATCTGCTCATTTACTTTATTTCCTAAAATGGTTGGGAATATTGATTTGATAATAAAACAAAACAGAAAAAAGGAGAAGACAAACTATGATGATATCTAGAAAAAAATGACAAAGCAAATTAGGCTTGAGTATCTATCGCGTTAAACACAAATTGTGCTTAGTCTGTCTTCTAAGACGCCTTATATTAGCATTTTGACGCATTTCCAATTTCCCCAAATGGTGTTTGTACAAAAAGTAATGTCTTAGGTTTCTTCTATTGATCCATATTCTTAACAAAAACACCACACTTTCTTTTTCCCTTATCATTTTCTTATTTATCGCTCAGATGAGTATACAAAGGGGAAAAAAAGATAAATTGGCAGATAATCTTCTATTGATCTCAATTTCTGTCTAATAAATTTGACAACAATGTGTTATACAATAACATTTGGAAAATTACACAATAAATTAGTTTTAAAATTACATACATACGGGCAAAAGGGCATACTGAGTATCTAAGCTATGATAATAGCAATTATCAAATTTATATGCAGCAAAATACGTTGTATTGATTCTTAGTTTACTTCCAAATCTCTTACAAAATAAAATTGCTGGTTTTAAATCTATTGATTTTCTAGACAAGCATGATTGAAAAACTTTTATCTCTCCTTTAAATTAATATTGCAATTAAAAGTAGGCAATTAGGGTATGGCAAAGTATACTTTAGTAAAAACAAGCCACCTGATATTGATTTTCCCGAAAAAAATTGGCTAAGTAATGAAAACTTGCTAATTTTATGGTTTTAAATGATTTAAAGACGAATTTGATAAGGTGTAGAAAGGTTTAAGATGCAAATATTAGATAATTCAATCAGTTTAATATAAGTAATGTATTCGTTATAATTTATGCCATCTTTTTCGGGTTTTTATCTTCTTTACGCCACAAATCCCAAGTTTTTTGTTATTACAAACTGTATACTCCCCATTTCCAACTCTAAAGTCCATCCAATTTTTTTAAAAGCCTTGGCAAAGCTAAATGCACTCTTAATTGTTTCGGTATATAATGCCTCCGCAATTGAATAGGTTTGCTTTTTTTGCCATTAAGAGCTATTGAGGAAAGTAATAGTTTGTCTTGGTTTTGTTTTAATAATTTTTACAGCTAGTACATATTTAAGTGTCAATAAATCTATTACTTTAACATGCTAATTAGTTTACTTCAAATATTAGAAATGAGAAATCATGGGAAAAAAGCTTGTAACAATGCATATTTATCATCCAGTAATATTTCCCAAGACTTTGCGATTGCACAATACATCGAGTAGCGGTTGTCGATCTCATTTTGAGTTATAACTTCCGATTTGTAACTTTGATAAAATTTCTTTGTACAGTATTTAAAATCAAACCTTTTTTCTTTTCTGATGTTGCTCAAACAAGTGTTCCAACTCCAAACGGCTATACAAAACATTCGATGTATATTTTCTATCACATAATCAGGACTTGTAACCAAAATATTAGTTCCTGTCATTGCATATGAGATTTTCTCGTAGTTTTCTACGTTGGCCATTCCCAGCAAACCTCGGGAATGGTAGCAGTTTTCATTTCTGCATAAAGCACCGCATGCATCTTTTGTTTTTGTAAAGACCGTAAAACCTTTAGTTTCAAATAGCACATTTACAAAAAAAATCAAAGCTTCTTTCTCCGTTTTGAAGCCATTGTTAAGAAACTGCAGAGCAACTATACCAAAAGATCTAGTCAATCTTGGAAAACCATAAAAAAATAATGCATCATCAAGTTTCTGCACTGTAATGCAGAAGGGTTCAATTGCAGTGTGATTTTTGAGAAACTGACAAAAAATTTTCTGTAGCGATAGGAAGGATAGATAAACTTGAAAAAATTGCGTTTTAGCATGGACAAATAAGTTTAAAATGTTTAGAGTCTTTGTTGCTGACTCTTAAGCGAAATAATGTAAAATGGATACGACAGAATTTTAAGTTTGGCTTTAAAAACAAGTAAATAATTATTTAATACTCGATTGATTCTTTTAGCATCAGTCATTTTGTAATTGTCGATAATGTCAAAAAGTAAGCTGCCAAATAAATTTTCACAGATCAATACAATCTTTTTTTTTGCTACCAGGTTCTTTAAGACAACCTCACTAAGCTTAACTATTACTTGAGGCGATATTACAATTATAGGTGGAAAATGGCTCATGGGGGCGAAAATGCAGTATCTAAAAAATAAGTAAAGCCCTCACAACGATGATAACTGACCAAATTTCTCAGATGAAAAACCGGGGTTATATTTCTGCTGTATCGTTAAAAACTTATTGTTATTGATATGTGTTGCAAAGGAAACCCCTATCCTGCATCATATCCATTAAACAAGCAGTATTACCACACATACCTAGATCAACTCTAAACAAACTAATACACTTGGTCACAGCTTGTAAAATCATGTAACAATTAAGATCATTTGTCAAAATCAATATTGGCGATTTAAAATGACAATTCCATGGAATGTGGTGGTTATGGTGCATACGCGATTGAAAATTGCAGCTTGTCTAGAAGCCAGTAAAGATAGTAACGCTGGGGTAAGCATCGCAAGTTATAGACCCGAAGGAATGAGCCTCTACATACACACTGGTTGCACATTTACTAGTGCAATTGCCCATCATGCTAATCATATTACTATTTTGTTACCTACCTTCCTGACAATGCACCGCATATTTGCAATGTCCATTGGTTATATCCTCTCTTTAATTATTGTGTCGTATAAAAATTTAATATAAAAAGTATGCAAATGGATATTTAGATGTTTTTAAGTCCATTTTATTTTAGTCACTTATCTATAACCATACTTAGGCCCAGTCATTTAGAATATTTCCCAGTAAAAGTCCAAATTCAGTTTTGATTAAAATTAGATCACTCCACAAATGGATTGCGAATGCAATAATTACTATTTTGGAAATAACGATTCTTATACACGTGTATGTTCTTTAGCAAAAGGAAATGATATATAGGAGATAATTTGCCATACGACAACAACCTACAAACAATTGAATAATGTGATCCACTTGAATCAAGAAGTTATAACATTTATTTAACGAGAAACAAACCAAAATTCATTTTCTTCCTTATCTGACTTTACAATCACCTTGATGATATTTTAATACTTGCACCATCTTTTCAAAAACATCAGCTGGAGCTAACCCTCATTTATTCCACTAGCATATTACCTTTCCTGTAGTCTATAAAGACTGCTCTAAAAGTCCTCTAAAAAACTATTGATTGGATTTATGCGTTTTAAATATCTTTTCCAAGCATTCTTCTTACAAATTTATTATCAAACTTTGTAAAAATACCGTATCATGCCATAACAAACGGGTTGATTCTAGTTTAAGCCATATAAATCAAGGCAAATTTATTCTAAAATATATTATATTTTCTGTTCTAGTCAATTTACTTGTAGTTAATATTACCTTGTAATATTCACCTCTAGCAAACCGCTGGTGTTTGACATTTAGATTTTTAAAACATCATATGCAATACACTCAAGGCTTTAATACCTCCATAAATGATTTTGGTAGCAACCTCCCCCGTGCCTTTGTAGGCTTTAGATTTTGATTTCAGGGGAGCTAAAAGCTCTGCCAAAATATAATTAAAAAACAATTGACGAAGCCATTTTATTTGCCAGGAATTGAATTTTAACACTAGTTGTCTAGGAGACTAACATGAATCATTGATTTTTACGGATATTCGTAAATAAAGTACGTTGAACATTTGGAAATTCAAGACCCCATTTATTATGTTTCTACCCCAGCTGGTGTACTGATTAGTCCTTTTAACATTTTTTTAACCAGGTTAAGTAATCTCTCTAATCAACTGTATTGATAGTATTTTAGTTTATTGCTAATTGCTGCAAAATACATCTCTAAGCATACTTTATAAATTGGTTGTAACATCAAAGCAGTAGTACTAACATATTCGTGGTGTAGATTGAAAGATATTGATTATTTGTCATTTTTAAATATGATGTAACATCTTACTTCATATGTATATAATCTTGACTTTCGCCGAAAATGCACAATTATGGCAGAAAAAGATAATATGTTGTAGCCGATTAAATAAACCCTTATGTTGGTTAGAAGGCATAACATGGCGACGGAAGCGAAAAATGAGGTTCTAGAGAATCTAGCTGGACAAGTGGACAGAATAATGATAAAGGAGATGGAGGAAATTGAGGCAGGCAGGGTTTGCATGGGTGCATACGGCAGTAGAATGAAAGCATATCGAAGGTGCAAAGCTAGCGAGAGGCTATGCGAAATCATGTACAGAAACAAGTTCTGGAGTGGTAACTGGATGGCCGTAGTGAGGATCTTTGGTAGTAGGAACGAAGAAAAGCACAGACTAGATGAGATGAGGGTTAAAGTTTACAAATACAGAGAAAAACATATGAAGGTAGATACAGAAGTAGAGAATGCATATTATAAAAACCTGGATAAAGGAATATTGTGGAGACCCTTTAGGCTCTTGTGTTGCATGTGTGGAAATAGGGGCCATAGGACTAGTGATTGCGAATGGAGTTTTGAGAGAGTAGCTAGGAAGATAAAATTAATTGAGGAAAATAACAAGAGGAAGGAGTCTATAGCGAATGAAGGCGGAGTGGAGATTATAAAAAGGTCTGAAGGTAGAAAGAGGTATGGTATAATTGCAAAAACCATGGAAGATTTAAAGACCAAGTATAAAGATGTGTTTTATGAGAAGGGTGAGAAAATAAAGTTTTGCCAGATTGAAAAGTGTAGAATAAAAACGAAAAAGGGCGATAAGATAGTAAAAAAGGGAGTAATAGTACCGCAAGCATTGAAAAAGAAACTTGACACACATCTGTTGGAACTAGAGGAACGCGGAATAATAAGAAGATCAACAAGCACGTGGAGAAATCCGATAAGGGCAATAGAGAAGCCGAACGGAGGGATTAGATTAGTTTCGAATTTTATAGCATTAAATGATCTAGTAGAGAAAGACCCGTATGAGCTGAGAAACATTAGAGAAATCGTGAATAGCACACAAGGGGCAAAGTACTTTACAGTGCTAGACTTGAAAGAAGGATTTTATAACATAGAGATTGAGGAAGCTGACAAGGAGAAAACGGCGTTTGAATTTGACGGAAGGGTGTATGAATGGAATGCAATGGTGATGGGATTTAAAAATTCACCACAAATACTACAACGCGTGATTAGTAACGTTTTAGGAGAGTTTATAAACAATGGGGTAAGTGTGTATATGGACGATGTGGTTGTGTATGCTAGAGACGGTGAGGAGCATGACAAACTGCTGGAAGGAGTATTGGAAGCGTTCAGAAACAATAGTTTGAAGGTAAATGGAAGCAAGCTACAATACAGATTAGGAGAAGTTGATTTATTGGGCGTTAAAATTAATGGAATGGAGCAAACAGCGAACGAGGTGAAGAAAAACGAGGCATTGGCATACCCGAAACCAAATAACTTGAAAGAAATGCGTAGATTTTGGGGCTTGCGGGATGGTTCAGGTCGTTTATAAAGGATTTTTCTACGCTAACAATAAAAATGACGGACAGCCTGAGAATGGATAATAAGAGTTGGAAATGGACAGAAGACATGGACAAGGAATTTGAAACAATGAAGAAAAAATTAGAAGGTACTAAAAAGATCATATTACCAAATTACGAGAAGGAGTTCGTATTAAAAACAGATGCAAGCAACGTTGGGATTGGTGCAGTGTTATTACAGGAGGTTAACGGCGAATACATGCCAGTTCAATGGGCCAGCAAAAAATTAACACAAACGGAGAAACGGTATGGCATTAGCGAGAAGGAAATGCTAGCAATATTTTGGGGAATAAAGAAATTCGAATATGACTTGAGAGGAAGAAGGTTTAAATTGATAACAGATCACAAGGCGCTCGATCAGATTAGGAATAAACCGGATTATGCGAATAACAGAATGAATAGGTGGATTGAGCGTATACAAGAATTTGATTTTAGCATAGAGTATCAAACGCCAGAGAATTTGGTAGGCCCGGATGCATTGTCAAGAATTGGTGAGGAAAGCGATGCAAAGAAAATTTCCGATAAAGGATTTAAAAGTATGCAGGGAAAGATAAACAAACATGTAATGATTGAGAATGATAAATCGTATTGGGTATCTGACAATGGGCGCAAAAGAGAGATGCCTGATGAGGATAAAAGAAGGGATATAATTGTAAGTGCACACGAGGAAACACACCATAGAGGAGTTGAAGCGACTTACTATGCAGTAAAGGAGAAGTATTATTGGATAGGGATGAAAAAAACAATCGAAAACGTTATAAAGAAATGTGAAGTTTGCGCGAGGTATAACAGGAAGAAAACAGGTGGCTGTGAGTTTATTGAAAGCGAGAGAATTTTTGAAAAGGTAGGAGTGGACTTGATAGATTTGCGAGATATGGGGAAATATGTAATAACAATGGTGGATTATTTTACAAGATACCTGTTTGCGGAAGTAATTGAGGACAAAAGGTCAAGTACAGTCGCGGGTGTTATGGTAAGATGGACTTCGGAATACACACCGGAAGAAATCATTACAGATAATGGTAAGGAGTTTTGTAGTGAAGATTTTTACAAGTTTTGCAGAGAAAAAAGAATAAAACATCAAAGGGTATCAGTTGAATCACACAGATCAAATGGTAGAGTAGAAAGGGTCATAAGAACTATAAGAGACGGGTTGTTAAAGGCGGACGATGGAACAATTGAAGATAAGGTTAGAACAGTTGTTGAGAAGTATAACAAAACATACCATGCTGGAATCCAGCTGAGCCCTGAAGAGGGAATAAGGAAGCAAAACGAAATAGATCTGATGATAATAAATAGTAAAGGGGGAAAATACGCTGAGAGATTCAAAAAGTATAAAAGAGAGCAGTTTGTGGTTGGACAACAGGTGTTGGTAGCGAAAAGAGAAAACATACGCGGAGTGACAAAGGATATGGAAGGTAGATTCCTAGAAAATGGTACAGTGGTTGGTTGTTTCAATAATGATTCATACTTAGTAAGGCTGGATGGTGGTCGGATGAAAAAGATACGGCATTATGATTTAAAGGGGTTTAGTGGTGGTATGAGACTACCGTCTGGCGGCGGGGATGTTGTAGCCGATTAAATAAACCCTTATGTTGGTTAGAAGGCATAACATAATATATAGAATGTAAATATGCGTTATTATTTGTTTTGTTGTCATCTCTGAATTATTTAAGAGATACGAGCCTCCATCTAATGTCCATATCTAACTTGTGATAACCATACAAATGTACATTTTGAAATTTGATTTTTAGTACCAGAATTTTACGTTATTCGCTTTTGGTATGTGGTTGCTGCAGAAAATGGGTCTAACACGAGAGAAGTTTATTTATTGGGGTTATTTCTTGGTATCAGCTTTTATTTGCAGCTTCGGCTTACAACCACTTCTCGATTTACTTAGCATATCAATATCCCTGCACACCTCATCGTCTTTTATGCAATCATCATCTAAGCTTCTCCTGTAGTCCAAGTTGACTGGCGGGTCTACCATGATAAATTATTTTTTCTATAAAGGCTAGCTGTTTGACTAGGCTTGTGTTAGTTAAGCCCCCTTTATGAATGCAAATCCTCAAATTCACAAACAGACACATAAAACAGAACAGCTAGAATTTTGCAACGGTAAATTGGCCCATGTGTCTGCGGCAACAATTTTTGAGCTGCTGAGAAACATAAAAGACCCCGAACACCCACAAAGTCTTGAGCAGCTTGGCGTTATATCACTAGAAAATATACATGTTTTTGATGACAACGTTGTGAGTGGAAATTTGATGGAGGATTTTAGCATAAAAAATATACTCGTAAAATATAAACCTACAATTCCATATTGTTCGATGGCCAGTCTCATAGGTCTGGCAATTAAAATACAATTGTATAAGTATGTTAGTCTTGAGTATCACATCATTGTTGAGTTGGAAAAGGATTCGTATATGCAGGAAATTGAGTTAAACAAACAACTAAATGACAAAGATAGAGTGTTTGCTGCAATGAAAAATGAAAATGTTATGGAGCTGATAAACGAGTTAGTTGTTGTTTTCTAGGGTTTTCACATTAATAAAAAATCAATTTATATAATTAAGTCTCGAAACCACTCGGTACAAGAAGTTATGGAAATCCAACGTGCCGAAATTCAAGTGGATACGAGAATAAGAACCGATATTCTTATAAAGCACAATAGGCCAGATATTTTTATCTTTGACAAAGAAGCAGGTGAAGTAATATTGGTAGAGGTAGGTATCACAAGCCAAGACTGTCTACAAACAGTCGAAGTAGAAAAGAAAAGAAAATAAAATATTCTTGCGAATGAACTTGGCTTGATATACAAAGCTAAAACCAAAATTTTAACTTATGTTATGACATGGGACGGGATTGTAACTAAATTTCACAAAAGTTAAACGAAAGAGCTGGGCATCACAACTGCCATCGAAGCATACATCCAGTCGCTCGTACTGAAAAAGACACCTGAGGCCATATCTCTCGAGTATAGGAGAAGCATTGAGGATGAGACGACCAAGGAGGATGTCATTCAAATGGCTGTTGAACGACTATGCGATGCTGGAGCGGATATGGAAGTGGTAGGGGACCGGACTAGAACAAACTGAAGTCAGTAATAACCCAAAATAAACTATTACTATAATTCAGTCTTAATGGATTTTGCACTGTCTTATATCTTTCTTAGATTAGTCTAAGCAATCCATTGGGCGACATTTGACTTACTCAAAATCTAAGTGCTATATTTGCTTTAATATGCCTCCGCAGCAAGAATTAGCATTCGTTATAGTTTTTATTAAGAAATCGTGCAACCATTTTACATGATCAAATTATACTATATGCTTACGAATGGTATATTTCGTAAAATGCAGGCATTGGCTTTACTTGTGCTAAGGGATAGGCAAGGAAGGGTAGTTTACAAGGAAAATCATGGAAAACCTTTGTGAAAAAAGACATAAAAATATCTCCATATGGGTTTATAAATGCATTCATGGATAATAATTTGATTGTGTATAGCCTGATACTAACTATCAAGTAACTCTTCTATTGCGCCATAGCTTTGTGCTTTTTATTACAATTGCCAAGTTTCGCCTCTGACACTATGGCCTTGGGTATGTTTTAATGCCAAAATTAGATGTATGCATCAATATTGGGCGTAATAACAAGCTCTTTGGCAGACTTTTGCTTACATAGTACACATCACACTACAAGTCAGGAGTTGGCTATCATACTAGTCTTTGCATCGTTTTAAGCATGCGTAAAAAATATTTTTAATCGAAAATTTCAGCTATGGCTTGAAAAACGTTGGTCTGGTTACCTCACTTGCATACATATAATCCACATTTAAGATTCAATGACCCCATTTGCTTGTAGTATATGGTTAAGATAGCCGAATTTTTGCAGATCCAAGCATTTCTATCTTGCTTTGGTCATATATAGCTGCGATTTTGCAATATGTGTTCAAATTTGATTTGCATTCTATATTGGTCATCTAGCTGAAAGAACTTTGTTCTTAGTCACCATTCCAAGCTTTTCAATGGCAGCTAGAGGAGTAGGAATTAATGTAAAAGAAATTCACAGAGGGGAGCGGGTGGTCTTAATAAATATAGGTTATGCTTGAACATGTAATTATTCCCTTTTGTAGAAGCTTTGAAGCAAAAATATCTTTGAATAGATTAACCCTGTTTCAGATTCACCTTTGCTTTTATTTCTGCTTACATAATTAAACCCTTATGATTGGTTTTCCGAAATACGATTCAAAAGAGCCATTGCCTGACTCTGGAGAAACTATTCAGATATCGCCACTAGCACTACTTAAAATGCTACGACATGGAAGGGCTGGCGTACCCATTGAGGTTATGGGCCTAATGCTTGGTAAAAGAATCGACGACTACACAACTGTAATTGTAGATGTATATGCGATGCCACAAACAGGAACAGGCGTTACTGTTGAAGCGGTTGACCCCGTATATCAAACGCAGATGAACGAGGCTCTAGAGATGGTTGGCAGAAAAGAAAATGTTGTTGGATGGTACCATTCTCATCCAGGATTTGGTTGTTGGCTTAGCCACGTTGACATGTCAACACAAGGTAGCTTCGAACAATTAAACAAAGATGCAATTGCAGTAGTTATCGATCCTATACAAAGTGTCAAAGGGAAGGTTGTTCTGGATGCATTTCGACTTATCAATCCAACATTAAGTATGACGGGGTTGGAACCACGACAGATCACAAGCAATATTGGGTTTACAACCAAGCCATCTGCCATTTCTATTGTTCATGGTGTCGGGAAGTATTACTACAGTTTTAGGATTACATACAAAAAGAACGAATTCGAGCAAAAAATGCTTATGGCGATGAATAAGAAAAGCTGGGCTGAAAGTCTTAAAATAAGAGAACTGGATAGTGAAGCCGGGAATATTACCACATTGACAAAAAACTATCTTCAAAAATGTGATGAAGAGGATAAAATTGACAATAAAAACATGGAGATGCATAAAGTCGGAAAAATTGATTACAGAAGAAAGCTGCTAGAAGTGTGTGACGAAACTACAGAGAAGATGACAAAAAACAATCTGCTGCGAGCAATGCACAGATATATCTTTAGTAAATAAATCTATTGCAGAATTTTCCTATGTCAAAGTTTTGTACTATATAAATATTGATGCAAAATGTACAGTAAGGAGCATTCTATTTGTAAATATCTGAACAAACAAACACATTGTAGCGTTTTTAATAATATCACTGAAAACGAAAAATTATTTAGGTTAAATTTTGTTTTGTCTTTATTACTGCCTGCAGACTACACCTCCTCACGGTGTGCACTACTAAAACCATAGTCTCATCGCAAGCGTCAGCTATTGCAAACCCCTTCTTTGTTCTTAAGCTATTTAATTTCTGTAATTAAAGAAATGGCCTAGGTGGTTTTTAATAAGATTTTAATCAACATTGTAAAATACGAGCGATGAATGTAATTTTATTGCTAAGCATGCATTCATAATAATTTTAAAAACCTGGCAAATGCTATATAAATTATTATCTCTCTTTTTGTATCTAAAATATTCCTGTTGCAACTTTGGAATAAAATCAAAGGATACAAGATCGATGGCTGAAATATACAATCACGTAAACGCAAATTTTCCGAATCTCTTTGTATCTTACAAATAACACCCTCTGTGGTATTATAGTTAGAAACAAAAGCTACATAAGAAATACATAATGTCCAAAGTGGGGCTTTTATGAACATACTAGATTTATTTAACGTGAAAGTTTTTTTTGTAAATTCCTTCCTCTGCAAATTACACATCGTATCATCTTGCACTACTAACCTCACAGTCTCCCCGCAAGCGTCAGCTATTACAAGCTCACTTTCTTTTCCTACTATATGAAAGGATATGGCCACTAAAGGTCTTCTTAATTATAGTATATTAAGTGTGAGTATTTGTTTTGTTGTACTTCATAATTTTAATATTTTTTTGATATTTTGTTACTATGCCGTCCCATGTAATGACAAATAGTATAAGCTCTAATCTTGATTTGTATATACACCTCGGGAAAAGAAACTAATAATACTGTGTAACTCTCGTCCACGTATTGATTATCGTGTTTTTCTGTTAATTTACGCGGTTTGCAAATTGTTAAATCCCTTTGCGCCACTATTTCCACTATACATCATTGGTGTCTCATCAGCAAACAGATGCTACTCTCATAAAAATTAGATGTGAATTCAACCATTCAACCAAATTCAACAAGGCTGTAAATAAGCTTCGTTCTTGTAGTGTTTACAATTAGATGGATTAGTTTTACCCATGGTATTTTAAATCATATTTATATGCAATTCAAATTTTTAAAGACAAAATACTAAAGATTAATTCTGACCTTACAGATTACTTACTTTATCTAACAGTTTGGAGTCTTTGTGGTTTCTTCACAATCCTGCAACTAAAACAAAATAAAAATATTGCTTTCTTCATACTTATTTATTTACGGTTATCTATTGCTTAGTTTTTATTTTGCTTCTGGCATAACACTATCTACAACCTTCGCATTACATAGTTTATCAATAGCCGGAGTAATGATGTCATCTAAACTAGTTTCCCTGATGCTTTGTCTGTGTTGTATAAATATGAACCCAAGAATCTTTCTTACTATTGCAGAGGATACATTTGCTCTAATGTTGGAAAGTTCTAAACTAATTAACTTCGGACTTATAGTATTTAATGTGATCCTCATACCATACGTCATTACATGGGACGGCATAGTAACAAATTATTATAAAAAACATGTCCAAAAGATAGGAATTGATAACAAAACAAAGGCTTACATCCAATCAACTATCCTGAAGAAAACCTTCGAGGCCATCTCCTTCGATTACAGAAGGAATAATATGCTGAAGGGAATAAGGAGGGAGATTGCAATAGCTGACGCTTGCGAAGAGACTGTGAGGCTGTTAGTGCAAGATGGTAACGATGTGTAGTCTGCAGACGGAAAAAAGTGTGAAAAACAAAACTTCCTCATTAATTAAAAATTTAATGTGATCCATTTGAATCATAAGGGTTTATTAAATACAAAACGAGCTTAAGATGTTGTATAGGTGCAAAAGTACCAGGTTAATTCCTTATGTGATGACGTGGGACGGAGTGGTGACAAACTACCACCATAAGTATCTCAAGCAGCTTGAAGTAACGCCGTCAATAGAGGCATACATCCAATCCAGGATACTGAAGAAGACTCTGGAGACCATATCCTTTGAGTACCGTAGAGGTATTGAAGATGGACTGGAAAAGGAAATAGTCATCCAAGAGGCAATATAGCGGATGAGAGGAGCCTGTCTTGTGAGTGCACCAGCTGCTGATTAAATTTAAGGAAGGATAAGCGGAACCCATAAATAAATTTTATATATTAAATACAATAATACAACATCCCCCCCCCCTCAAGACGGTAGTCTCAATATAACACAATATCCGCCTTAAGATCATAGTGCCTTTTCTTCCGTATTTGTCCTCCAGCCTCCTGTTTTACTAAATACGAATTGTTGCTGCATACTCCAACCACAATGCCCTTTTCAGTATATCTACCCTTTACCTTCTTGCTACATCCATCCAGGTTCTCATTCTTAGCAACCAAAATCTTCTGTCCCACTTCAAATTTTTCTCTGTAACCTTTCTTAAATCTTCTCGCATAATCTCCAAATTTACTGTTTACCAAGTCTAAGTCAATGTCATTTTTCCTCATTGCCTCCAGAGGTGTTCGTCCTATAGCTGAATGATAGGTGTTATTATATCCACTTATAATCTTATACACCAGTGCATCCGCAATTCCCTCTTCAGTCTTCAGTAAACCATCCCTTATTGTTTTTATAGCTCTTTCAATTCTTCCATTTGATTGATGTGATTCTATCGATACTTTTGTGTGCATAATTCGATGATCTCTGCAAAATTTGCTAAACACCTCGTTTGAAAACTCTTTTCCTTTGTCTGTAATTATTTCCTCTGGTGCATACACTTTACACCAATCACCAAAAACTTCCATTATTGTCTGTGCTCTTTTATCGTTCACTAGCTTCCCCATAACAGCTCTCGTATAATAGTCAATCCCCATAATAATTTATTTATGGGTTCTTTTAGCTGTTTTATGTCATGGATTGGAATTTAGGTCAGGCTCCTCTGTTACCATCAGTCTATTCATAACATCATCTACCTCATCTATTCCTCTTCCGCCTTCCTCTTCGCCTCTGCGGTAGTCTAGGGAGATGCTCTCAAGCGTCTTTTTAATAACTCTTGATTGGATGTATGCTTCGATTGTGGGTGTTAGATCTAACGCCTTTGCATATCCACTGTGAAATGTCGTTACCAACCCATCCCAGGTCATGACGTATGGTATTATCCTAGTCTTGCATTTATACATTAGTCCAAGCTCGTTAGCTAGCAGGTCATACTTTCTCTTTTTCTCAATCTCTACTCCAAACAAGTTGTCCCTACTTGTTATACCTATCTCAATTAACACAATTTCATTATTCATTTTATCGTATACCTGTAAGTCTGGTTTATTGTGTTTAATTTTAATTGATGTATTGATCCTTCTGTCCACTCTTATTTCTGCCCTATTATTACTTAGTATCTCTTGGATAGAGTGGTTGCGGATCTTTTTCGAGGACTTTAGGCCATATTTTAGGCATAAGATTAAATGTATACATCTTACTACCTCGTTGTGGCGTCTTGTATAGTCGTTTGAGAGCATCCTGTCACACTGCGTTGCTAGATGGTCTACTGTCTTGTAGGCAGAGTTACAGTGCTGGCATTTTGCTTGTACACCTAGGAATATATTTCTATCCTGAACAAAGCAAAGGGAAGCTTCTTCGGTTGCTTTAATGTTTCCTTTAGTTAGCCATTTTGATGAGTCTTTAATTGAGAACAGTGGGTTTGATCTGCATTTGTACAACTTTTGGTGACAAGTTACTTTTTTGTTAATTTCGTCGTACAAGTGAGCATTTTGCGCTATTTCTAGGGTTTTTTGTGTGAAACAGTTCTCTTTAGATCTATACTTGATTTTAAGGTATTCTTCTATATTAGACAGGTGTGACGCGCTTTCTTTCTCTGACTGGAGTATTGCTGAAGCTCTTTTACAGGTTGAGTTTCTCTTTTGTGGGGATTGTTTTAGATTAAGCAACATTACTTCACTACGATGTTCCACACTGTGCAAGCCTCTGCCCATTTGGGTTCTTGGTAAATATAATCTTTCGGTATTCGATGGTTGGTAATGTATTTTTTGTTTGACTAGGATTTTGCGGATGCATTTGTCCATTGAGCTGAAGTCAGCAGGCTCTGCGTTTAAGATACCGGTGTAGTAATTCATCAAGCTTAAGGCGTGTTCATTAATTGCTCTAATAAGGTTTTTGCCATTGAGTTTAGTCTTGCAAATTCTACTAACTCTATTGTTAACTTCCTCTTTAAGCTTGTTGAATGCTTCCGGTAAGATTTCGCTGCGGCTATTTTCCAGAATTCCTAAATACTTGTATCCTGCAAGTCCATCTAAGAGCTTAGCTTCACTGTGTAATGGTTCAACATTGGTTGCAGACTTATCTGCGTTCATTTTTAATCCAACTACATTTAGAAAATCCTTTGTTTCGGCGACCATAATTTCAATAATATCATCACTGTGGCTTATAAGTTTAAGATCATCAATAAGCGACAAGAGGTTGAATGTAAAGTTCTCCTCCTCTCCGGTGCCTGCTTCTATTTTTGGATATTTAATATTAAGTGTTTTGCTCAGCGGATCTAGGCATAGTACAAACAATAAGGGGGATAAACTATCGCCCTGAAGTATTCCGTTGCTAATTTTCTTTTTAAGAATTGTTTTCCCCTCTGCCTTTATCTCAATATGCCACTTGTTGATTATCTCCTGCAAGAAAGACTCGACCCAGAGTGGAAATTTATAGCTTCTTATGCATGCCAATAAATATTCATGGTTTACTGAATCGAAAGCTTTCTTCACATCTATCCATATTGTCTTAAGGTTGTTAGCATTTCGGTTGTGGAGTGATTTGTTTATAAGTGCTTGTTCTTTGGCTCCAAGGACGTGTCTTACGGTTCCTAGTTGATTTTCAAAAAGCAGGGATCTTTTTTCCACTTCATGTTGTATTACGTATGTAACACATTTAGTGGTCATCTTGTATAAGTTTGACATGCAGGTTATTGCCCTGAAGTCGCCTCCATTCTTCGGTTCTCCTTTTGGAATTAGGTAGGTTATTCCTTTGTAAAACCACTGGTCTTCGTGAGCATTATTAAGGCAAAGGTTTCTCACAATATCGTATAAGCATTCATGTAAGCTAGACAATTTTTTAATGAAGAAGTTGTATATGCCATCGCATCCCGCCGCCTTCCAGTTTGGTAGTTTGTCAATCATGGCTGTAAACTCTACTAGGGATGGAAAGGCTATGTTTGTGTTGTCGTAACAGGCGTGCTCTAGGAGATAATCGCAGAATTTATCTTTTTCAACTGGTGTTTTTTCCCACATCCTGGACCAGAATTGTTCAATTTGTGCCGTAGGTATGTGAGTGTCAATGGTTGTTTCAGTTGATAATTCCCTGTAGAACTTGCCTCTGTAGAGTTCGAACTGGCGGTTTGCCCTTCTGTAGGCTTTTCTCTTTGTATATGACTCGATCTTTTTGTTATATACTATCGTTTCTTCTCGAAGCCTAGCAATAGCTTCAGTTACATCTCTTGGTTTGTGCAAAATCAGTTGTTTTTCCCTCATAATCTTTTTTGCCGCTTGGAAATCCTTGGCTGTAAGTTCGTCCCTCTTTGTAGTAAATTTTTCCAAGAGCAATATGTCATCCTCCCTCTGTTTGATTTTAGTATTTATGTCTGCTTGCCATGTTGATTGCTTGTATGTTTTAAATGTCAACTCCTTGTATGTATGTTGTGCCGCTTGGATAATGCGTGCCGCATCCGTCATTGACCTGGGTATTATGGTTTGTACGTGCTGGCCAATAACTTGATTGATGATATCAAGGGTTTTGGAGTCCAGTTTTTCCGAGCAGATTTTAGATGTTTTTGCAGTTGAGTCAATCCCTGTATTTTCCAATCCTTTTAAATCTCTAAAAATTTTATCCGTGTTTTATAATGCAGGGTTGCAGTTTTCAGGTCATCAACTGCCTTTTCATGCTCCGTTATTTTAAACCTTTTGTCTGGACCTTTCCCGCAGTCATCTACATTAATCTCACGCCAGTCTCTTTTTCTATTTTTTTGCAAGTTAGCTTGGTTTGTTAATGTAGTGACTGTGGCTCGTACATTGAATTTTGTGAAATATGCAAGTGCTATCTCTTCCCACCCCGCTCTTGGCACACGTCCAAATCTCTTTTTAACTGCTTGAAGCACCTCCTCTGGCCACTTCGCAATGTCGGCTTGGACCGACGCGAGGATAGCTTTTAGGCTAGCTTTTTTGTCAGATATAGGTTTGTCTGGCTCCAGTGGTTGCGTGACGCTGTGTTCCGAAGTTTTTTCACTATCTTCTACGCTGTTTTGTGAGTTTTGTGTTTGTGGTTGTTCAGCGAATTTCTGTATACCCATTCTTGTCAATCCCCAAAACTATATATTTACCCTCTTCTCTTAAACCAATTAAGTCTAACCCAATCTTCTCCAACGGCCTTGTTGTTTCAATAAATTCTACCCCGCCTTTTTGTTTCCTGTTATATTTTCTACATGTTTGGCAAGTCTTTATCACATTCTGTATCGTTGCTCTCATTCCAACCCAATACATCGTTTTCTTCATTTCGTAATAACATGGTTCCACTCCACGATGTTGTAGCTTTTCATGAGTTTCAATTACCAAATACTTTCTTATATCAATCTCTGGCATTATTCTTTTCAGTCCATTATCAGAAATCCAATATGATTTTCCATCCTCTACTACAACATGTTTGTTCACTTTACCCTCAATTATCTCTTGCCTCTTTTTGTCTTAGGCTCAAACTCTACCTTAGGCTCATACAGCCTTGATAATGCATCCGGTACTACCAGGTTTTCTGCCTTCTCGTATTTAATGTCGAAATCAAATTCTTGTATTTTTTCTATCCACCTATTAATTCTGTTATTCTCGAAATGCGCTTTATCTCTAATATTTTCTAATGCCTTATGGTCGATAATGATTTTAAATTTCCTTCCTCTCAGATCGTACTCAAATTTCTTAACAGCCCAAAATATTGCCAACATTTCTTTTTCACTAATTCCATACCTTGTCTCTGTGGGTGTCAACTTCTTACTTGCCCACTGTACTGGCATCATTTTTCCATCCCTTTCCTGTAGCAATACGGCCTCAATACCAACATTGCTTGCATCCGTCCTTAGTGTAAATTCACGATTATAATCCGGGAGCAAAATCTTACTCATATTACTCAATGTCTTCTTTACGTTCTCAAACTCAATATACATATCCTCGGTCCACTGTCAGTCATCACTTGTTTTTCTCAAACTGTCTGTTAATTTGCTTGTAATTGTCGCGAAATCCTTTATAAAGCTTCTAAACCACCCAGCCAAACCCAAGAATCTTCTTAGTTCCTTCAAATTATGTGGTTTGGGATATAGTAATGCCTCGTTCTTCTTCATGTCACTCGGCAGTTGCTCCTTTCCGTTTATTTTTACGCCCAAAAGCTCCACTTCGCCTAACGCAAATTGCAATTTCCTTCTGTTAACTTTCAACTTATTCGTCATCAGCCTTTGTAATACTTCCTCAAAAATTTTGTCGTGTTCCGCTCTTGTTCTTGCATACACCACGATATCATCCATATAAACATTTACACCATTGTTCATATACTTCTCTAAAATCTTACTCAATACTCTTTGCATTACCTGTGGTGAATTTTTGAATCCCATTACCATGCTGTTCCATTCATAAATCCTACCATCATACTCAAATGCTGTTTTTTTCTTGTCCTGTTCTTCAATCTCTATTCCCATAAAACCCTTCCTTTAAGTCTAATACACTGAAATACTCCGCTCCCTGTGTCGAGCAAATCACATCTCTAATATTCTTATCTCGTACGGATCTTTTTCACACAAGTCATTAAGCTTCATCAAGTTGCAAACAATCTTATACTTCCATCTGGTTTCACTATTGCACGTATCGGATTACGCCAATCGCCTGTAGATCTTCGTATCACACCTCTTTTTCTAAGTCCAGTAGATATTCATCCAACTGTCTTCGTAATGCCTGCGGCACCATTGCTCCTTTCTGTATAACCTTTGCACCTCTCTTCGTCTAGATTTTACATTTTTCGACACCACAAAATTCAATTTCGTCACCTTCTCTGTAAAAGACCTTTTCGTATTTTCCTAACAATCTTTCCCGACTATTAATCTCCCGTTTTACGCTTTTTACCGTTCCTCTATTTCTTTCTGCCATAACTCCACCGGTTTCTGCCATTTCCTGCTTTACTTTATTAGCGTACTCTTCTTTCAACATTCGCCTTTTGACCTCCTCATACTTATACTTACATTCCATCACTCTATGTCCTCTGCCATTACATAATAAGTAAACTAGGCTGTATGGCTTATAAAACCTCTTCTCATCGTAGTTATTCCTAAAATGGGCTTGCACCTCACAACCTTCTTCTTTTAACAGCTTTTCTCTGTATTTTATCACCTTGACCCGTAACTTATCTTCCTGCTCTTTCTTCTGTGTACTTAACAGCCCTCTTGCAATTTGAATACAGTTACCACTCCACCAATTGCGCTTATCTATGAAACCCAAAGCTTCCTACTCGACTTCGTTATCCTAAAGGGTCTTAATCGTCTTCCATAAACGTTGCCTCACTCTCTTCTCTCCGACTCTATCCTCAACATTTCTTTTGCTATTGCTACAACCGCTTGGTCGTCACTATCCTCTCGTATAGTCATTAACGCTTCCGTCGCCATGTGATCCATTTGAATCATAAGGGTTTATTAAATACAATGGGGAGGTTTATTTATTGGGGTATATATATTTTTCTACTTTTGTAATTCACTTACAGACATTTTAGGGGCTCCACCGTCATCTTCCACTGTTGTCATCCTCTCTTCCATCCATATGCTGTTCTCTTCCGTGTCGAGAGCTCCTCTTCTAGCTTCCATGGAGAGGCTTTCAAGCGTCATCTTAAGCACTCTGGCCTGAACATATGCTTCGACTCGGTTGTCGATCTTAAGTTCTTTTCTGTATTGTCTGTGATAATTTGTAACAATACCATTAAATACAATAATACAACATTTAATATAAATTTCAACATGTTTTGATAATAATACGAACAAATTTATTTATTGTGGTATAATTTCCAACTGTTTTACAATTTGTCACAAGTAATCGCTCCAAGGCCAGCACTGACATCATTGACTGGTGTCAACCGCTCTTCCTCTAACAGGCTTTTCTCATCTAGTTCTAAACCTGCTCATCAAGCTTCCATAGAGAGACTTTCTAAAGTCATCTTAAGCACTCTAGACTTGTTTTGTTAGTACAACTTTCATTTGATGCTAAATCATATGCCTAGCATATGGGCCTAATAAACAGCCATAATATTTAATGTTTGTTATATTAATTGTTGAAATTGCGACTAGGTTTACGCTTCAACTTGCTTCATTTCCACAGAAGTCCACAGTTATTACCGTAATAACATCCACGTTTATAAACCCTTCTTCAATGCCTCAAATGTACCACGATGTCCTGAAAGTACTAAGGATTGGGTTCCTGCTTCAATGTCGGGTGTAAATTTGAGGTCTATATTATGGATTCTATAGTACTCAACAAACACGTCATCAAAGATCATGGCATAAACTGTTTACCCCGTTGTTGCTTTGTAAAATAGGCAAAATTCACTTTCAAAACTGTAATAGATCATCTTCGCAATAATTTGGAATTTTGCAAATAATCTGAGGTAGTTAGACCTCACAAAACTAGGGGGGAATATTATTTTTCTTTTTTTTTGTATACACATATGACGATACGGTGGGCGTTACCAAAATATCCGGTTTTATTTTGGAATTTCGGCTAATTCATTCTCAATTACATTCTATACAGAAAAGATCTTATATTTAATTGATATCAAGGGAATGATTACAAAACAAGAAGAGCAAGCCTCTAAAAATACTTTCTATTGCCCAAAATGGGCATAACATAAAACGCGGTCATACCTTGTTGCAAAATAGCGATAATTTGGGGGGGGGGATTGGCGAAATGGTGACACTTGGTTGACGCTTGATTCTAACGAATTCTTTTTTATTGTACATAGCAAAAGTTTGCTTCATTGCTTGCTTCGATAGCCAAATTTGTGCCACCTTGAAGATCTTTTACACAAATTATTCATTAAAATATTCGCCATGAAAACCTGTCATGAAGTATCGTAGTGATTTCTTATGATATTTAAGCTAAAAAGCTGCTAATGTTTCACGCTTTTATATTAGCATTAAGTGTGTGCGTATTTTTATGGGAAATTAAACCGAAATAATGCTATTTATTTTGTTCTAACTGCAAACACTCTGCTCTTATTGCTTCTCATCGTAATACAAATAATTTAAAATAAACAAAACAGTCGGCGAAGCATGATATTTTTTGGTATTTTATTACTAAGGTCTAACTACTCTGTCAGTATATAGATATAATCTAGATTCTTATCTATATACTAATTATTATAATTCCCAATTAATCCATTAACTACCATTCTTATCTAGTGTATAGAGATAAGAATGGCAGTAAAAGTATTTAAGAAGACAATAAATAAATAAACAATGAATGACCAAAACTTCTCATCACCTAAACATGACATGGCGTCAATACTTGGAGCTATTGAACCTTTTCATGGCACAGAAGAACAAGATGCGAACAAATGGCTGCAACACATCCAACTACTAGTCAATACTATGGGGTTGGACGAAACCAAACACTTACAGATAATTATTCTCAAAGTACGAAACGCAGCCCAACAATGGATTACAGAAACCATTGGAAACGGAACCAACCTGACACTAGAAACAGTCATACACAGATTTCGACAGAGGTTTTCTAACGAGCGAGAAAAACAATCTCTTTTAAACACATTCCTCCATACGGAACGCGTTAAAAACAAGGAGGAGTTTAAACGGCTTATGAATATAGCTAATAAGATACATGAAGCAAACGGTATAGAGACTAGGGCACTGATGAAGCTATTTATAGCAAAGATGCCAGACACAATTAAGAGCCTCTTATTCCAGGTATCATTGACCAACGACTGGTGGGATTTTAATAAAGCTGCAGAAGAGAGTATCTGGCTTTGTTTTAACGAAGACCCTAAAGAAATGACGATTAATGCCACTTATGTGGAAAAAAAGAAATACCCACAGAGAAGGGAAGAATGGAAAAGTAACAGAATGCATAAACCGAGAGCCGTGAGGAAACAATTTTGCAAAATCCATGGAGAAGCAAACCATACAACACAAGAATGTGAAACATTGAAGAGAATGAAATTGCGGGGAGTCACAATTAACAGCATAAGTACAACTGAGACTACAGGAGAGGATTTATCTAATAAAGAAGAACATGTTTACGTGCTTGGTAATGTTTCAAAAAATTATATTACCACTCCAAATCCATTTCTTATTAAAACTGTAGTGAATAACAAAAACACTAAAGCACTATTGGACACAGGAGCCGATCTCAGCCTGATAAGTAGAAGATTTCTTTCCGAGAAAGAACCTATTTATAGGTTAGAAACTAACCTCATACTTAAGTCGGCATCAAACAACAAGATAAGATGTCTAGGCGAGATTAGAGGCCTGCCAATTATTTACAACAATAAAATACACTACCTAGACGCAATCGTAACGGAACTTGACCTCGAATACATAATACTGGGCAGAGACTTCTTGCATAAGTACCCGTCTATACTCAATAGGGCAGCTTTGGGTAACAATAACAAAGTCGTATCGATATCAAACATATTGAACGATCAAATCTTAAAGCAAACCGCAAGAATCAACTTCATAGAAAAATATGAATCCTTATTCGCAGAAGAAATAACAGCTCGAGAGCTATGTACTGGAACAACACATACGATTGACACGGGTTCAGAGCGACCCAGGAGACAATATAACGGGCGCATTCCAATACACATACAACCACTGGTGGAAAATGAGATAGAAGGGTTGCTCAAAAGAGAAATTATCAGAGTCTCTGAGAGTCAATGGTGCAGTAGGATCGTACCGATTCTTAAAGATAACGGCAAGATTAGGCTCTGTATAGATTATCGACATTTAAATAACATCACCATAAAAGAAACATACCCAATCCCGAATATTAACGACATTTTGGACAGGCTAGCAGATGCGAAATTTTTTACAACATTAGACGCAACTTCGGGATACCATCAAATCGCGATGGCAGACGAAAGCAAAATCAAGACCGCTTTCTCATTTAATAATACTAAATACGAATTTAATAGGATGCCGTTTGGGTTATGTAACGCACCCGCAACCTTTCAATCACTCATGGACGATATATTCAGCGGAAAGGATAAGTCCTTTGTACTACCCTACATGGACGATATTATTATCTTTTCCCAAACGAGGGAGGAACATATTGAACATCTTGAACACGTTTTTATGAAACTACTAGCTAACAATATATACCTAAACAAAAAAAAATGCAAATTTTTCGAAACTGAAGTCAAAATGCTGGGTAACATCGTGTCGTACAAAAAAGTAAAACCAAACCCTGAAAAAGTCAATGCTATTAAAAATTACAAGAAACCCGAAACCATTAAGGAACTTAGAGCATTTCTTGGACTTGCAAATCAAATGAGACACTTTATAAGGAATTTCGCAGACATAATTAATCCTCTAAACATCATGCTCGAAGGCCAATCAAAGAGAAGCGTTAAAAAAATCAAATGGGAGAATAATCACATTCAAGCTTTTGAATTAACAAAGAGGATAATAACCGATATAACCTATAGATCACAACCTGACCTAACAAAAAAATTCATACTCACTACAGATGCATCAAGGGAATCAATTGGCGCAATTTTGAGTCAGCAATTACCTTGCGGTAGAGAACAGGTAATCTACTTTTTTTCAAGAAAAATGTCAAAGGCGGAACAGAACTACTCAGTAACTGAGAAGGAACTATTAGCCATTGTTAAAGGCATAGAACATTTTAGACACTATCTAATCGGGAAAGAATTTATTTTGAAAACAGATCACAAAGCACTGGAATGCCTTAACAGGGATACAGAGCTAAACTCCCGTCTCATGCGCTGGGCGTTACACTTACAAGAATACAAATTCGTATCAATTTATGTTGAAGGAGATAAAAATGCGGCCGATGGGTTGAGCAGATACATTAGGACACTGCGAGCAGAAGATTTAAAACTAGAGGAAAGGGATAAAATAGAGATATTAAGAAGTTACCACATCACATCAGGTCATGGAACATTTGAAAATATGAAATTTCTATTAGCAGACAAAATCCAATGGAAAAACCAATCAAAAGAAATTAGAGATTTAATAGATTCCTGTGAAACATGTCAAAAGGCAGGGGACAAAAAAACTAATACAAAAAACCTGATTCTGGACGTAAGAGAGCGAAACAAGCTTTGGTTGCTCGATTTAGTTGGACCATTGAAATCGAAAGAAGAAAATAAAAGATTTATCCTAGTAAGCATAGACCATTTTAGTAAATGGACAGATGCAATAGTTTTAGAAAACAAGGACGCAAAAACCACGGCGAAAGCAATAAGAAAATTATTTGAAAGAAATGGTATACCCCAAAGAATCTTAAGCGACAGAGGCAAGGAATTTCTCAATAAGGAAATGGAACTTATAAAGCAGAAATATGGGATTTGTTGGAACTACAGCAGTGCGGATCATCATAAAACGGTGGGTTGTGTCGAAAGAGTAAACCAGACTCTAGTAAACAAACTAAGGAAAATAAGCAACTTTGATACAGAAAAATGGGAAGAACACTTAGAAAGTGCAATACTAGCAACCAACATTAGCTATCATAAAGCAATTAAAACATCTCCATACCACCTAAAATACGGAAAGTCATTCAACTTCGACATAGACAGCAAATACGGCCTCCCAGAAAGTAATTATTCGGTACAAAATCTTATCGAAAAAAGAAACGAAAGTTTTCCGAACTACTCAAAAAAAGAAATTGAAAAAGGCAAACAAATCTATTCAGCAAAATTTAAGGTAAATGACCCTGTATTCATATATAAGAAGGAGCAAAATAGTAAATTTGAAGCGAATTGGCAAGGCGGTTTTATTATAAATCAAGTGTTACCGTATGATAGTTACGTAGTTACGAATGGACAACAAAGATATACCCTTAATAAAAGCCGCATCAAAACGGATAATACAAAAAAAGATAGGAGAGGGGGATGTCAGTATATAGATATAATCTAGATTCTTATCTATATACTAATTATTATAATTCCCAATTAATCCATTAACTACCATTCTTATCTAGTGTATAGAGATAAGAATGGCAGTAAAAGTATTTAAGAAGACAATAAATAAATAAACAATGAATGACCAAAACTCCTCATCACCTAAACATGACATACTCAATTAACAATTTTATCATATTGCATAGTATCGCTCACAAAGTTTTCAAGACATTAAAATTGCCAAATATCTTGTTTGTTGCACTTTTTTGATGCATAAATAATGCGCAGTCGTTGTTAGCACATTTAATTCCATTTCCATTTTCTTTCATCCACATAGGTACGTAAATACTCGAGTAACATGGTCTTGGGATATTGATGTGTATAAAAATATCTGAACGTATATCTAGATGATGTATAAACGACCAGTTATTTGAACGAATTTTTGTATCAGCAGCTGACAACCTGATCATAATATGTTATATATTCGAATGTTAATTATGTATATTGCCATTAATCTTTATGAGCAAACTAATTTATCTTTTAGATTTAGCTTTGGTAAGCAAGTCAGGCTTGCAATTTTTTTAGGTCAACAGAAAACTTTACTAGCCGTTAATTATGCAAGAATTATTCAAAGAGTCAGCGAAGAAATTTGAAGAGAAAAGGCATGAAATGTGGAAAGATTGCGATAAGTATATCAAAAAATATGCAACAAACCACCAAAATGACCCCGCCAAACTAAAAAAAGGCAATTATAAAATTCCAAAAACTAAAAAAATAACACAGTACACGTATTACAATTATTCAAATAGAAACGTTGTCGGTAAAGATGACCCTAAACTACGATATATACCATACATCAAGGATGCGAAGGACTTGACGGGAATAGATTACTATGACGAATTGTCATTTGAAGAGCCTGTAATATCAGCTGATGCGGAAATTAAGAGAGATGTACTTTCACATGTATTTGGCAAATACAACGACAAAGATATGTTTGATCTAAAAGAATTGGTAATCAGTGATAAGTTTGATGACAGTATTCTTGTCAAATTTCCGCTTGTAAAGGAGTTCATAGAATATACAAGAATGTCAATAACACGGGTTATGAATATATGGGAAGAGTGGTTTGATGATAATAGCAAGCAACTAGAAGTCAATAAGCATACCTTTTACAACTATTTTTGTGGGGTTTGTTTCCTTTTTGAATGTGGGTTACATGATGTGATTGATTATAGTGATGTGTTTAACTAAAAGAATGCAAGCATTACCCATTTAGTAGTTTAAATAAGCAGAAAGAAATACGTGTATCAATTGGATTCTTTGTGATACTCTTGAAATTCAAAAATGGTTTCATGTTCATTTTATTGCTTTCCTTTTGGCATAACACTGTCTCAGATCCAAGCACCATTGGTTTACAACTGCCCTTCGATGATACTATCCTGTCAATTCATCGTGTGTTTTATGATTTGACCACTACGATCTTTCTACGTATTTATGGCTGTTTTATTTGTATCTGCAACCAAGCTTTTTGTTATTATTATGATTAAGTACATGGAACTATCTTTTTACCCAGGCATGGAAATTAATGTAAATATTTTCGGTTCGAAAGAGGTAGATTGTAAACCAGACAAAGCAAAGCAAAAGAGAGTATATAATGAAGATTATGATCACGAAGATTCATTATTTGATAACCAAGAGTATGAAGATCTGCCAGTGCAACTAGAACCAGAGCTTAAGAATTTTTTTGTCTTTGAGGGCGTACTACCCGATGAGGCAAATAAAGTGCTACAGCAATACAAAGTATACAAGCATAGCAAATTTAGTAAATATCCATTGAATGATAGCATAAAAGGAGACCATACCGAAGATGACATAACAAAAATAAAGTACACATTTGGGGATGAGTATAGGATCAAGAATGAGATCATGCTACGAACAATATTACAATTTGATACTGAAGATGTTCTTAACTTTTTTCTAAATCATCTGGTTTACGATGAAAATACAAATGCAGAGCTTGTTTGTAAAAAATTGAACACTGAAATACAAAATATCCTTGATAGGTCATACTTACATGAAAAGCTTGGTGATTTGAATGTGAAATTTGATGTTGAGATAATTAAATTGGAGGAGTTAATAGCAAGTGATGTTTATAACGATGATTTTTTGTGTTTAGCCTTGGGCATATATGACTTATACATAAAGAAATACTACCTTGATGCATATTTGAAAGGCAAAAAACCCATTGCAGAGAAGACAATGAAAAAATATATCAAAGCACTTATTGATCAAAAAATTGGTAGCAAAGAATTAGTTTACAAGTCTTGGTCAATCAAAATGCATGGATATAAGAAGAGAAACTTTTTTACCCCGAACAAGCATTATTTGAACTCGTCACTAATCAAGTCAGAAATGCTTGAATCTAAAGAATAAAATTAATTTAACAATAATAATTTTTCAGAATGGCTTGGTAAATTGGGAGCTAATATATCACATTTGCCATTGCAACCAATATACGCACAGTCCTATTTCAATCGTGCGCTAAAATTAAATACAAGGAGCAATAATCTAGCCTAATTTTGTCATTGAAAAAATATTAGCAAGTAAATCTGGTGTTCCGTATCATGTAAAATACATAGATTTTAGTACAAATACACGACAGCGCATCTTAGAAATATATTAGAATCAGCTTTAAATATATAAAAGAAAGATAAAGCCGGCTTTGTAAATAATTTTGTATTTTCCCAAAAAAATTTAAAACTATGTGGCACAAAAACTAAATTGTAAATCTATCAATGCAATGGTGTAACAGCTGAGTTGTGTTTTTAATCTACGTTGCTCTGTTCTAAAAATATCATTTCAGTTTTTGCATAGAAATATACAAATTGCAATGATGTATGAAGGGATTGCTGCAAAGTACCATAACGATCATGTAGATGGATAGTAATTGTCAGGAGGACAAAGGCATATGCCGTTGCCAGCTATGAAAATAACTTTCGAAGCCATATCAATCGCTATTGACGGCATAGCAATGTAAGAGCAGTGAGAAGAGAGGTACCTGCCTTGAGGCACTTGTAGAAGTAGCGGCATCAGTTGGGATACTCCGATGGGGTTTCGTAGTTTTATTGTGTACTACATAGAGGCTTAATCCTTTTTCGATAAACACACGACCGAACAACGCACCATATTTTGTGATAGTGCCTAGAAGACTCTAGCGAATGATTTGGAGTTCTTATGGGTTACATATTAGAAATTATATTATTATGAAAAGATAACAGAAGTATGACCTGCTTGCAAATCACTGTGATTCCCTCCATAGATATAAAACCCAAATTATTCCATACGTGATGACATGGGATGGTATTGTTACAAATTATCACGGACAATACAGAAAAGAACTTAAGATTGACAACCGAGTCGCATCATATGTCCAGGCCTGACTCCTTAAGATCCCGCTTGAAAGCCTTTCCATGGAAGCTGGAAGAGGAGCTCTCGACACGGAAGAGAACAGCATATGGATGGGAGAGAGGATGACAACAGTTGCAGATGACGGCGGAGCCCTTAAAACGTCTGTAGGTGAATTACAAAACTATAAAATATATAGCCAATAAATAAATTAATTTATTTATGGGTTACTTTCATTTAGTTCTTTTCTTGTTCTACAGCAGCTCCACTTGCAAGACAGGCCTCCCTCATCCTCTCAATTGCTTGTTGGATAACTTCTTCTATTTATAAGCCATTTTCAATCCCCCTGCGGTGCTCAAAAGAGATGGTCTCAAGAGTTTTCTTCAGTATGATGGATTGGATGTACGCCCCGATAGTGGGTGTAACTTCCAGTTGCTTGATGTACTTGTAGTGGTATTTGGTCGCAATACCATCCCATGTCATAACATACGGTATAATCCTAGTGCTTACCCAATAAATAAACTATTTATTTATGAAAAGATTGAATATACGTTTCTGATTACTAATTTGACGAGCTGACTTTTATTTTAATTCCTTATGAAAATCGGTATATGACACTTTTGTATCATATTTGCCATTTACGAGCAAAGCATGTGCAAGATGATACAACCTAAATCTAATGAGTATCTTATATAAAATAAAATTTTCCCTTTTTACATTCTTGAAACATATGATTTGAGGATCGTAGAAGCATCTGCGACGGAATGGAGAGAAGAGATGCAGTCTAACTAGCAGTTTGGGTGATGTGTAAGTTGGAATGTAATAAAGCAGCCGAAGGTAAATAGTCAAGAATAACTTGTTATATCCCATAAATAAATGTATAATTCATTTACATTCTTTAAGCTCAACTAAAAGGACATTGGGCCAAAATCATATATAATAAAACCAATCCCCCATTTGTTAATTAGTAGCACATGCCAAAAACTTTCTCAAAATCAACATTAAAAAACTTTAAAAGTAAAATTAAGGTAATTTATTTATTGTGGTATAATTTCCAACTGTTTTACAATTTGTCACAAGCAATCGCTCCAAGGCCAGCACTGACATTATCGACTGGTGTCAACCTCTCTTTCTCTACTAAGCTTTTCTCATCTAATTCTAAACCTCCTCTTTGAGCTTCCATAGAGAGGCTTTCTAAAGTCATCTTAAGCACTCTAGACTGAATGTATGCTTCGACTTGGTTGTCGATTCCAATTTCTTTTCTATACTGTTTATGATAGTTTGTAACTATCCCATCCAAGTCATCACGTATGGTATTATGCGTGATTTATATCCATGTAGGGAACCACAATGATTTGCAAGCAAGTGATATTTATGCCTTTTTTCTACCTCTACTGTACGGAGGTTGTCAAAGCTTGTGATTCCTACTTCAACAATTAGAATCTCTTTCTTTTCCTTGTCTAAGATGTATATATCCAACTTGTTGTACTTCACCTTGATGTTTGTTGATATACGAGTATCAACTCTTAGCTCTAGACGTTTATTTAAAACACATTCTTATAGAGAGTGGTTTCGTATTTTTTTCGACTTTGCTAAGCCGTAGTTCAAACATAGCTATAGATGTATACATCTAAAAGCTTCCTTGCGTCTTCTCATGTAATAATGCGATAACATTCTGTCGCATTGCGTAGCCATATGGTCTACCGATTTGTATTTGTCATTACAATGTGAAAGTAATATTAACATGCAAAATTTATTTATAAATAGTCAAAGTCAACAACAAAGCTTATTATTGGTTTGCAAAGAGATAAGAATAAATGTAATTGACTGGATAACAATTTTCTTGCATCTTATCTGGCAGAAACTTTTTGGAAACAAAAAAGTGTGTGTAGTTGTCATTTTCTGTTATCTGGCCACCTCCACTTTCTATTAACGTGTTCAGACTTGCTTGTTTATTTTCATCGCATTTGAATTTAACAATCCACTTATCAAAAGCGCCTTTTCCAGTTAATTTTGCTTTTTCTCTCCAGTAACCGATACTATTTATCAATTTCTTGTGTTTTACATCCGTATTTTCATCAACCTTCCATTCGTAATTTTTGTAATCGAATATCTTACTACCATTGTAATCATTGATAAAGTCGGGTATAAGTACCCAATTGCCTTTAGCTACAGAACACATAAACTTCTCGCTTGTGCAAAAAAGACCCATGATAAGATGTGTACAATTCTCAAATTTGTCACTGTCTATATACTTGAGTTGGTACTTGTCAAGTACTTCCATAGCTTTATTTTTCAAGTTTGTTGTCAAACCTGTAAATTGGTACAAAATCTCTGCTTTTTCTTCCTCGGCATATGTAACTTTACCTTTGACAAATAATGGTGCAGATTTTGCTTTTTGCAGCCCCAAGGTTGGTTTTCTATGAATGTATTTCTCTTCATTCATCAGCTTCATGTTGTACAGGCACTGATCTATCCATTCAGATGCGATGATTTTATATGGAATCTTACCCCTTGTGCTGCTTTTATACTCATTCTTATTTTTTATGATTAGATGTGATATTCCCGATTTTGCATTTTGCTTCACAGAACCACCCAAAGCTATGATTTTATTTGTAATAGTTTGTTTTGATGCGTCTAAACTCTTGTCTATACTGCAAACACAAAGCTTCAATATATTTTTCTTCTCTATTTTGTTGATTATATAATGATTATGTTTGATCCTCCTTTTGCTCTCCCAGCTGTCAAAAATGTATTGATAGTGCAGTATTTTATCTTCAAAATATTCCGTATCTTTTTTATCAATCTTACCAACTGTTATGTCGTAAAATAGTGGTGAAGTAATAATAAAATCAACTTGTCTATCAATGACAGAAATTCTAAAGCCGTTATTTTCAATTATAATCCGCTTAAGATGATTAAACAAAACCAAAGGTAAGTTTTTGTCGAGGTAAAATGTCAAATTTGCAAAATCGGTCTCCTCTAACGCAATAATTGTATTTTCTCGCTTGTATAGTCGGTAGTCATTGTTAAAAACTTCAGCACATTGTATAATCGGTATATTGTACTTTGTTGCATATTCACTCTTTTCACCATCACTGTCAGTTACCAGAAAATCTGTATAGTATTCAATATCTTGCTTGTAAGTACCGCCTTGCAAAATGTAATAGTTTTTGAGAATGTCATTACTAATTATTGATGTTGTAAAAGAAGAACCTTCATATGGCAACAACAAATATTTGTAAATATTGTCATCAATGCTATACAAGTATTGTACGTGTACAATTGGTACTTTCCATTTCAATGCTTGTATATATTTGTCTGTAAAAAAACATCTGTATACAAATAAGTAAGAAGTTGCCGTTGTCATAACATCTTCCATTATGTGATTCTCTGGCAATTGCTTTTTTATGCATTCTTTCTCTGGCTTTGATATTCCCGATGTCGTAAAATAAATTTTATTTTGCTTTTTATAAAGATCTTGAAATTTCTTATGCATTATATTAGCAGGGTGAATAACGAATCTAATAAATAAATTGTGTTTGAAAAATATAGATAGTATGATATATTTACAAGATTATTAAGAAACATTCAAGGTGCGAGAGATAATTTATACTGCATCTTATACCCTATAATGGCATATAAGCTAGCTAATATGTTTTATGTTGCAAAAATGATTTATTTCAGACGAGCTATGCTTCCTTTAGGATGCTTAAACCAAGATACAAACATATCTCATCACATGTTATATAATTTCCATCAAGTAATCAAGATAAAATCGAACGCCGAGCTTCACTGCCGCCATATAAGCACACATCTAGTCGATTGTAATATGAAAGCCCTAAACATAGTTCTGGGTAATGTAAGAAGTAAGGGGGAAGTAACTGTGTGGTGCATGTCAATAAGTTGGCTTTAGGGATATTGCGAGATGGTAATGCGACTTGGACAAGGCAGGAACCCAAGACAACAATTAAAGCAAATATTTTGATCAACGCACAAACCTAAGCATGCAAAACACATGGGGCCGAAGGGCCACAGTCGCTTTCGCCGATAGAATAACAGTGAAGTTTACCTGAGATAAGTAGGTGAGTTAGGAATCTTTTCATAAATTAACTATAAAACTTATGATAACATTTATCTTTGGCTTATTCCTCGTATCTGTTTCTAGTTCGGTCCTCTGGCTCTTCCATATCCCTTCCAGCATCGCACAGTCGTTCAACTGCCTTCAAGTGACATTCTCATTTGGTTGTCCCATCCCTAGAGCTTCTTTTATACTCGACGGTAAATCAGACTCCGATCTTGGCAAGAAAGCTGAAGTCAGAGTGCATTTCTATTACAACCGATCATTATGAAATAAATTGGCGAAGTGAAAGATAAAAATAGGATCAATGACCAATTTATTATTTTAAAAATATTGATATGTCATAATAAAATAGGTGGAAAACGGCTAAAAAAAAAGGAGGTAAATTAAATTTTTATACAGAAGCGCAATGCTGGTAAAACTTCAAGCAGATAATTATTATTCATTAAACATAAAAGTTAATGCCTTAACCCTTTAGAAAATTATATTAAAGAATTGTTTTCTCGTACTTTATGTTGGATTAATGCATATCTCATTGATTTATGCCTAAATGATTGTTGGAGATTGATTTAGTATCTGTATGCATAAATACCAACGAGATTTATAGCATGGCCGGGTAAAACGGATATTACTATCGTGCTAAATATAGTATTTATTTATGGGTTACAATAAGGTTATGCGCTTATAATCTACCCTCAGTTGCTTCAATACATTCCAACTTGCACATCTTCTCAACTGCCAATTCGACTGCATCTCTTCTTTCCATTCTCTCACAGATGCTTCTACGGTCTTCAAAACATATGGTCTCGAGAGTTTTCTTGAGTGTTACTGTTTGGATGTATGCTTGTATCTCTTTAGAGAGACCCAAGGCTTGCATGTATCGTTTGTAGAATTTTGTTACAACCCCATCCCATGTTAAAACGACAGGAATTATTCTCACACTGCACTTATAAATTAAAGATAATTCGCCTGCCAATATGTCATATTTACGAAGTTTTTCGTTTTCTACAATTGACAAGTTGTCCAGGCTAGTTATGCCAATTTCAATCAGAGTAATCGTGCTAAATAAAGGTTATAGGACATAAATAATAATCAATGAGCGTTTACTGTGGGATAGAAAAATATCGGTCACTGTAATAAGCCTGTAGTCTATTTTGTTTAATTAAAAAAATACACTTTTCTGTCTTTACAAGCGCAGACAAGTATATTTTTGCTGATGTCAAGGGCATAGATTTCGTCTCCACATTTCAGTTCGCTAATTACTTTCTTTTCTTTGACGCAAAATTGTTTAATCATATGATCCTTCCCAAAAGACACTACAAGATTGTTGTTAAACATTACTTTGTATGCGCTTGATGCGTGATAATAGCACATAAGCTGTTTTCCAGAATAAATATCCCACACTCTGACAGTCCTGTCAAATGACGCACTGGCTAGGTACATTTCATTCTCTGATATAGCAACTGACATCACTACGTTTTGATGCTTCATTTCTCGTATTTTTTTATATTTATTTTTTACATCATATATAATTATAAGATTCTCATCACCGCAGCTCACTAAAAAATTCTTGCTTTTTTTGATGCAATTTATTCGTTTTGTATGTGGCTTCATTTCATATGCTAGCTTATTTTGTTCGTATACCTTTATCATGCAGTCTCTTCCGCAGGAAATTACTGTGTCCGTTTCTACTATTAAGTCATCTACAGCTTGTGCATGTTTATAAGAACTAACAACATTCCCGTCAATGTTATAAAGTGATACACTACCATCCCTACCGGCTACGTATACACTGCAATTATCTTTGATTTTGACAATATTTACGCCTTTTTTGTTGACTTGGAAATGCCTGATAAAATTACCATCCCAATCAAACATGGTCATCTTACCATCCATGCTTCCTGTAATAACAAACTTGTCATTTGCATCAACGCACGTTACCCAATGTTCATTTACTTTTTGTATTTTGTACTGCGTTTTTGTGGTAACATCCCAAAACCTCACGGTGCAGTCTCCTCCGATAGATACCAATTTATTATTGTAAATTTTAACACCAAGAACTGCCTGCTCGTGCCCGGAAAAACTGCTTGAACAAAATAAAGCAGGCTTTGATATATCATCATTAACAGAGTATCTAATGGGTATCACATCTTCAGGATTATGCTCAGCAAGTTGTAATGCCTCGCCAAGGGTTGTTTTAATTTCCATACCATACGCAAACAAGGTTGCATGATTATCTGTCAACTGTCTCAAGTGCTGTAGCGTAATTGTAGATGGTACCTGTATAGGCTCTGATTTGTCATTTTCTGTCTCATCTACAAATTGGATAATAAATTCTTCAGATGACATTATGGGGCAACATAAAAAAATTCGTAATGAATTAACCATAAATGAGTTATAAAATTTCAAATTTTCACTCAGTACAAAAAATAATTGAGAATCAATATGCGCAAATAAAAGTGGATACAAGAATCAAAACGGATATCAAGATCTCACATGACAGACCCGGTATATTCATACATGACAGGGTTAGAAATGAGGTGATTCTGATTGAGGTAGGGATTACAAGCATTGACAACCTTTGCATTGTTAAAAACGAAAAACTTAGGAAGTATGATTTGTTAGCTAGTGAACTGGGCTTAATTTACAAGGCAAAAACAAAAATAATCCCATATGTGATGACATGGGATGGGGTGGTAACTAAATTCCACAAACATCATCTGTTAGAACTAGGTGTAGCAACCCACATTGAGGCATACATCCAGAACCTCGTCATTAGGAAAACTCTTGAGCTAGTCTCCTTGGAGTACAGTAGAGGCATAGATGATGATTGCTTAAGAGACGATGAGGTGTGCAGGAGCATTGATATGTTATGTGAATCACCAAGTGGTTGCAGATCCGGCACTGCAAAATAAGCTAAAACTACAAATAACCCTAATAAATAAAATATCGAAATTTCAAATTTTTATTGATTGATATAGCAAAATAAAATAGTTGTAAAATATTCAATGAGTAAAATAAATAATAGATACACATAATAACTGCTAAAAACCCATAATAAGGGATGCATTATGATAAGTGTTACTCGAGAAAAGCTTTAGTGGTTTTTCTGCTAAGCTACGGTAATTGTACCCACAGGGCAACGTAAAATACTAATTTATAGTTTTCAAGGGAAGGTGGTTAGTATAGATCAAAATATTGTCGCAAAACAACTTGATAAAATACAAGTTTTTTTTAGTCTGTCATCCTAGTCTATGCAAATGTAGATGCGGTTATACAAATTAATAGTCGGTTTGTATATGAGCTAATTTAAAAGAAATGTCTTTGTTGTTATAAGAAAATTATAAAAATTTTGACCCCCCTTAAAAGATTACATCCTTACCAAAAAGAAATAAAGGAAAATCAAATAGAATCTAAATATTTTCAAAAAAGGAAGTTTTGTTTTGTACTTTTCTTCTGTCTTCAGAGAACACCTCATCACCATGCTGCACTACCAACCTTACAGTCTCCTCGCAAGCGTCGGCTATTGCATTCTACATTCATATAGAATTTAAGAAAATGTTTGATTGATAGATTACCCCCAAAAGGGAATTTTTGTTTATGTTATTTATTCTCATTTTAAATTTTAAAATCGAAACAGCATTTGTCAAGTAAGTTTGGGTGTTATAAACTTCCATGTGTGTTGCTCTGCACCAATATCTAGAGTATAAAAAATGTAAGATAATATTACCTATAGCTTATATTGTCTTCTTATGTACTGCTTGCAAATGTATTTTGAGAATTACATAAAAATGAGATATCTAATGTACAAAGACAAAATTGAATAATAGCTGTATTTTATGCACGGGGACCATGTGTTACTAAATATGAAATTGATGGCTAGGTCTGGCATCTACATATTTGAGCATAAATATATATTCTTGTAGTAAGAAAGACACTTGAGCCCCTGTTTATGATAGCAGAATGAGCATCGTGATTTTTAAGACATAATAGGGAGATAGCGGCACTAATACACAATATTTGAGAAAATTTAACGAGCCAGGAGATACTTTAGCTATTAAATTTATTTATGACATACCAATCAATTTACAATCAAATCATTCGTAATTTGACTAATTTTCTTCGGTGTCATGGTTTATGGGTAGGATTGAGCATGAATATTACTTGTAAGTTTTCTAGAAAGCGCTTTAAGGGACGAAGTATCGATTTTCATTTTTACAGAATGGTTGTGGGATCATATTACAAGATGTATTTATTTTTTTATTATCCTCAATCCAATAAAGACACCATATGTATCTTTATAGCCCGTATAATACTTAGGAAGATGCATACATCCAGTCCAGGATACTGAAGAAGACTCTTGAGACCATATCCCCTGAGCATTTTAGAGATGTTAAAGATTGATTGGATAAGAAAATAATCATTTTAACGGCAATTTAGCGGATAATAGAGCCCGTTTTGTTTACAAGACCTACTTAAGTAAGCCGTAAAAGCAAATATGAGCCTATAAAAATATATTATTCTGCAAGGGATTAAATGGTAAGTATGTTCCAAAAGTTACCTAGGAAAAACTTACTAAGAGTAAGCTTTAGAGCATCTGCAAATATTAATATGCCTGGGAGGATTTGTAAGGTCACCAGCTTTGCAAAACAAAATAGGTTATAAGATTTATCTAGATAAATTTATAAAGGTAAGTTAAATTGCAAATTGGCTGAAAGAAGGGGTATATTTTGCATATAAAAAGATATGACTGGGGGTATGCTCTCTGATAAGCATTAACTAATATTGACCCCAAAAAAAACTCGACTTTTATTAGCTTCTTTTGTGGGAAGTGTAGCAACTCTCATCACTTCATCATTTCTAACTCCATGCACTCTAAACCTCCACATCATCCGCTAACACTATCCTGGGTGCCACCCCGACTATACCTTTGCAGGCTTCGGTTTCTTATATATGGACCCTAAACAAACAACATAACTATACGAAATGTGAAGCTTTGCATTTTTGATATAAGTGTCAAAGCATCCCTTCCTCAGCATACAATTTACATAATTTTTTTTCGCGTAAGCAGGTTTTTATTCTATGTAATTTAAACCCATTCAAATGGAGATTAAAATACTAGAAAAGGCTTTGCTGAGTGCAAAACACCACAACTTTGATGCTGCAATTTTCCAGTTATCATTTACAAATTTTGAGTATAAGAATCTTCTTTTAGGCATTCTTTACTATTTAAATGGCGAATACTTCCGCAGCATAAATTATTTATCGGAGTTTAACAGGAAAACATCGATATTTTACACAGCCCTGTGTCATGTGAAAAATAAAGACTACAAACTTGCTGCAGAAACCCTTAACACGATATCTACAACACCCTTATCATTAGACACTGACCCCATTTATCAGCAGTTTTACATTACAAACAATGAATATGTTTACGAGCTACATGCTGAATGCTTGACAAAAGTAAATGAAAGGGAAAAATCTATACAAAAATACACTGCAGCTGTTCAGATTTCTGTTCTTCCAAGGTCGTACAAAAACTTGATGCTTGAAAATAAAAATATACGAGCAAAAAGTAATATTAATGCCGAAAATGCATTCTTTGATGATTTAAATCTGTTTAAGGAAACAAGAAATATGGATATGCTACAGAAATACAACAAGAAGTGTGAATACGCCTTGTTTTTTCGTAGTGAAGCTGCTCGGCTTCTTTTTGAAGACGGGCTAAATATGGATGCCTTGAATGTTTTTAACTCTATCAAAATCCATGATAATTTGTATTTTAACAACATTGACATTTATTCGACAATTCTGTGGTACCAAAAGGATGCTGATGGCTTGGGATTTCTGTGTAGAAAGCTTGTTGACACAATTCCTCGCTCATTTATAACGTGGCTTGTCCTTGGAAACTATTTTAGTCTTAAATTGGACCACATAAGATCTATCCAGTGTTTTAAGCGCAGTATAATAATCAATCCTACTCACTATGCACTTGCCTTGCTAGGTCACGAATACGTCATCAAGCAAGATAACTCGCTAGCATCTAAGTACTTTACACAATCACTAAAAATGTACAAAAACAATTACAATGCCTTTTTTGGACTTGGTCTTATATACGCAACTATGAACAAAATTGAAAACGCTGATTACTATCTAAAAAAGGCTTTAAAAGTCAATCCGATTAATTTACGGCTTAAATATTATGTAATGCAGTTTTACAATCAAATAAAGGAGTATGTAAAGGCAATGGAGATATTTTGCGGTGTTTTTGCATGCAAGATTCACCAATTTGATATTAACAATATATTGTCTAATTTTAATCTTGACGAAGACCGAGAGGTCATATTGCTAGAATCTATTGATTATCATATTTATACTGATAGCACTGCAACCTGTGAATTTATTTTACAAAATGTTAGATACCGTGGAAAGATATACGAACAAAAGAAAAAACTTATTGATGCTAGTAAATAAAACATACTTGTATATTTTATTGGTTAATTTGAAGTGTCAGTATATCGAATATTTTATTTTCGAGGAAGTTTTGTTTTCCAAAAAAGACTCTTAAAGCAATTCCCAAGGAACACCGCCGTAATATCAAGGATCGGACTGAGAGAGAGCTTTTTGCCAATGGGCCTGTAGAATGATAATGTAAGTTGGAAATGCCGCAGGAAACGTCTAGGCCTAAACGAGCCAAGAAAATCAACAGGCAAAGAAAGTTCTGATATATGTGCTAAACTGGACACGAAGTAAATGTTAAAGATCAATAAACAGTCCACTTAAAACATGAACCAATTAGAATGACTAGAACTAATATATTATATTACATTCAACTTACAGTGAATACAAACCATTTGCGTCGAAAAGTTTAGTCGTGAACGCTTTTTTGGTATCAATTTAGTTTGCAGATACGAACTTGGGACCACATGATGATTAACACTTTTTATAATTACTTTACAATTAATATCAACATTAAACCCCTCATCTTTGCCTTTCATATAATAATTATCATTTTCTTGTATTCCAATAACACAAATTCAAATTTTTTTCTGATTTCAAGATTTTTGATGTACACCTAGTCGTAAGCTGCCTATCTAATTTCAGCACAAAAATGAGTCTAGATTTCCTGATCAATCCATCTTATATCGTCACATACATATAAAATCATAAGAACATATTTAGAAACTCGTTCTTAATCTTTTTAGTTTGTCATAAATTAAGCTATCACTACATATAATTTCCAGTTAAATGGGTAATAAAGAAAAAGAAGGAACTGAACCTACAAGCAACAAAACGCATACAGCAGTTCAAAAAACGCAAAAAAACACACAGAACAGCGAAAGGAGCGACGCAGACACCATAAATACGGTTGTTTCAAATTCTCTTGCATCTCTCAATGCTATTCTTATCGAGCTCGACGCTCCCCAAGAAAGCTGGCCAGGGAAGGCTTACAAAGCAATTCTTAGCCGATGGAAACAGATGCCGAGAGGAGGTTGGTCGAGACATACGACTTTCTACTGTGATAAATTTGCAACGAAAATCTCTGAAACTTTATTCAAGAAAAACGCAAATTCGGCACTTAAAACAGCCGCAGGCGCACCTATTGGGGTGAGAAGATATAATAGCGACGAAGAAAAAGTCAAAAAGTATAGAAAGGAAGCAGAACTATCAAATATTTTCTCCCTTCACGATTCCAACTTGAAAGGCGTACCAACACAGAATTTCTGAGTACATGGACTAAACTTTGTAGTGCGCTAGTAACAGAAGCGCAACACACAAAAAAGGTAAGCTCAATCAAGGTGGATACTGAAACAATAGGCAACTTGAATGAAGTCGTTAGAGACTTTATTAATACACATCCCATAAAGGATATGACGGATATCGTCAGGATATTGCAGGCGGTTCAAATAACTTATGAGTCACTAACAACAAAAACAGCTAAAAAAAGCGAGTGGAAACAAAATATTATAAAGCGGATTGACCAAATAGAAAATAAGATAGCACTGCTGAAAAGGTACGGAGAGAATAATACATCAGTAGTGGGGCAAGATCTTAAAGAAGCAAGGAGTATTATGAGATCTTATGGACTCATTCTTGCAAAACCAAAAGACCTGACGAACATAATTTCCAAGCTAAAGGAGAGGTCGTGCATATACAAAGATAAGATTACAAAATATGAAAGCCGTAAATGCTATAGAAGAGAAAATACAAAATTCGAGCTATTTAGAGGTAAATTTTACCGCGACCTATCCGATTCTTTTACACAACCTCACGAAATAAAAAATTCCGAAATCAAAGCAGCCTGGTCGGAAATGTGGAATAAAGGTGATGAAGATGATGATCAAAAACTCTTAGATGAATATCTTTTAAATTATTCAAGCTATGAAACACATGACACTTGTTTTCCAACCGAAGAAGAGTTTTTTGAGATTATTAAATGGCTTCCGTGCTGGAAAGCCGCAGGACCGGATAGAATTAAAACTTCTTTATTAAGAAGATGACTAATCTACACCATGACATGTATACAATTATAAAAACTATATGCTTAGACGCATCAGAGCTTGATGATTGGTTCTACAAGGGACTTACATACTTAATACCAAAGGGAATCCCAAAATCAGGGAAAGATTTTAGACCCATCACCTGCATGTCTAATCTGTATAAATTAACCACCAAGTGTGTGACCGCAGTAATACAAAAAACCGTCGAGCGGAAAACACTTTTATCAGAAAATCAGATGGGCACAGTTCGCAAGGTGTTAGGGGCTAAAGAACAAGCCCTGACTAACATTATGCTCAACAAACACCATGAGTATACGCTTAAAACGACGTGGATAGATGTTAAGAAAGCTTTCGACTCTGTTAAACATCAATACCTACTCAAATGCGTTGAAAGACTAGGGCTACCGAAATGGATACACTCTTTCTTAAAAGCAACGATTTCCAAATGGAACCTTGAAATTAGATCAAGCAACGAAGTAATCTTGAACAAAAAGGTAGAAAGAGGAATCCTTCAAGGAGATAGTTTATCACCCCTGCTTTTCGTCTTGTGCATGGATCCGCTTAGCAAACGACTTAATGGCATGTACCCGAAGATCGAAGTGGATGTTTATAATGAGAACTACATGTGCAACCATTTACTTTTTATCGATGATCTGAAACTGTTTGCGAAATCGGACGAGGTTTTAAAAACCATGGTGGATGAGACAAAGACTTTTTTTCAAACAGTTGCCCTTGAAATGAACCTTGAAAAATCTGCAACAAATTCTCCAATGTGTAAAAGCGACGCAAAACTCTTTGACTCGCACAACGGGTACAAGTATCTTGGCATCATGGAGAGTGGGATTAGCAAAAATACAGATGAAACAACTGAAAAAATGATTAAGTCAATTAAGAGTAGAACCGAGTCCCTTTGAAAAACCAAGCTTAATGCAAAGAACCTGATTCGAGCGATCAACGAGTATGCAATTTCGCAGATTAACTACTACGTCGGGATAGTAGATATGGAGCCTGACCAGTATAAAACGCTAGACGACGAAATCCGGAGTATCCTAATTAAACATCACATACATCAACAACCTGCGTGCAAAGAAAGGTTGTATCTCCCACGAGACGAACTTGGTAGAGGGCTGAGCAACATACAGCAAAAAAGCGAAAGAATGCCTTTACAAATGTACAACACTCTCGAATCAAACCAAGAGGTGAGCTTAAGAACGAAGGCAATCTTACTAACAGAAAAGAAGTGCAACACGCATTTCTCCAAAATCAAAGCTTTCCTAATGTGCAAATACAATCTATCGGAGCAAATAATTTCCAAACGCGGGAACAAGCCCAGAAAACCTCCCTATTCAGTGATATAAATGCCAAAGTAAATCACTCAAAACTGTTTAGGACAAGGAATGATCCTTTAATATCAATCAAAGAGTCATCTGGCTGGTTAAAGCACGGAAATATACAACCAAGAGAAGAAGGCGCCTTATGCGCACTGCAGGATAGAAACATATTTCTAGTAAAAGGAGTAAAATGTCCTCATTGCAACGATAAATACAAATCGGTAGACCACATGGCATCGCAATGCGATAGGATGCTGTCGCACGACTACATGAGGAGACATAATGAAGCTCTAAGATGCATACATCTACAGCTGTGCCTAAATTATGGCCTAGCAAACTCGAAGAAAATAAGGAACCACTCTCTTCAAGAGTGTATTTCAAATAAACGCGCTGAGATAAGGGTCGACACGCGTATATCTACGAGTATTAAAGTAAAGTACAACAAGCCGGATGTGTACATTTTAGATAGGGAGAAGAAAGAAATTCTAATTGTTGAAGTGGGAATCACAAGTTTTGACAACCTGAGAACGGTTGAGACGGAAGAGAAAAACAAGTATGACCTGCTTGCAAATCACTGTGGTTCCCTCCATGGATATAAAACCCGAATTATTCCATACGTGATGACATGGGATAATACTTTTACAAATTATCACAGACAATACAGAAAAGAACTTTAGATCGACGTCCGAGTCGAAGCATATGTTCAGGCCAGAGTGCTTAAGATGACGCTTGAAAGCTTCTCCATGGAAGCTAGAAGAGGAGCTCTCGACACGGAAGAGAACAGCATATGGATGGAAGAGAGGATGACAACAGTGGAAGATGACGGTGGAGCCCCTAAAATGTCTGTAAGTGAATTACAAAACTAGAAAAATATATATACCCCAATAAATAAACTCTTCACTACATATATAAATACAGACAAAATGCAAAATAGGGCTGGGTCAAAAATTTGCCTTCTTTAGTTATTGTTGGTCGCCTCAATTTGATATTAGACTAATAATGTGACATGCCATGTTTTTACAAGCCAATACCAGCTAAGTATGCTGTTTTTTTATGAAATGCAATTCGCGTAGCTTACTTTGAGTCTAGGTTTTTGTTGGAGATTATAACTACTTAAATTTAGTTTTTTCTAAACATACTCTAACTACCAGCCTAATAATCATGATGATGACATGATGCAATATTAACAGGCAAAATAAACCAGTGTGGCTCATATTTAGCAAAAGAATGCATTTTAGAGATGAAGGGTTTGATTAACAGCTCATTCGCAAAGAAAGCAAATTACCTAGCTGCTGCTAAGCTATAACAAGCATTTTCATTTTTATGCATAGTGTTTAATAACATTAGATAGATAAAATATTATTGGAGAGTGTCTTCAACTATCTTTGTACATGAGAGACGCATTTTATCTAAAAACATCCCTGTTTATACCCCATCGTAGTCTTACCGTAGACTTTACACTTTCACATCTTGTTGATTTGTACTTATTTACTTAATAATGGTTGTACTATTTCCCGGCTTTATTTGTTTACAGTGGTGATTTGTCCAATAAATTAGTGTCCAAATTATATAGTCAACCCAGTATCAATCGCCCGGACTTCCTGGCAAGCGTTTTTCATGGCGGCTGCTTCTTTTCTTTAATTCTGTGGCCACTTCTGCTAGCTTACTCTTGGGAGTTACCTGCCAATATCGAGGGTGTAAAGGTATGGTCAAGGTTGTACAGAATATTATTACAAAGTATTGGAAGGTTTTGAGTGCATAAAGTAAAATAAAGAAGTCTTGAGAGTCTATTTTTAGTAGTAAAATACTGAAAAAAAATGTTATCGCGATACAATTGTTTTCTATGGTCAAAACAAACATTAAGGCTATACATGCCCACCGCATATGTATATGGTTGACTTACGAAGTAGCAAGATGTTTTGGATTAGCAAATATACCAGGTAAGAGGTTATTATTGCCTTAAGATATTTGGAGTGTGATAAAACATAGTTTAAATGACTAGGATCATCTATCTTATCTTGGTTTAGATTAGTAACTAAAAAAAACTGCATTAGAATATCTAGACGGAAGTAAGTAAGCTCGGATAGGTGGGCAAATAAGATATGCGATTCGAGAAAAATGCGCAAAACCACGGTAGATATATCTCAAAAATTTAGCGTAAAAACAAGCAAGGCAATGGTGTTAATCGCATTTAATCACATTTGCAGTGATGCGTTGGTTTCTTGATTTTTCATTCAAACCTACAGAAACATAGTTAAATATTTTAAGAGTCACGACAAATTCAATTTTAACGTAATCTACTTAACAGGGATTAAAATGTCAGTAGAGGCCTTACAGTGGTTATTTGTGAGGGATTATTAACCAAACTAAAATTAATCGAAGGATAATAGATTAGACAGCTTTTTTGAGTCATAGCCTAGATATAACGAATTTATCCTATAATAACTTGTGGTTTTTTTCCTAAAAGTCTTTTAATAAATACCTATTTCATAATAAATCTCTTATATAACTGATGTATAGCTATAAAAATATTTCTTGGCAATTACCGAATCTTAACGCATAAATGTGCTTTAGGTGATATCTCCACAGCAATGCTACAAATTATCCAAAACTGGTTTTATAACTGCAAAAGCCTACACATTACCATCCAATCAAATTATATGGAGCTGCCCTTTGTATAACAAAAGAAATTGTCTTGCAAGAGAGGAATCATGGTTTGAACATTAGTCGAGTAATTTTATTGTAGAAGCAAAAACTTCAAAATAATACGTCATTAGAGAAGTAATCTATGTATAGATCCGAGAATATTTCTCCCATAAACATTTGTATAAAGCCAATTTACCCTGCAATATGATAATTTGGGGGTATCTGCATTAAGTTTTGACATGTAGGTAATTTCCTTTTTAATCCTAGCAAAGCGTTACAATTTATCATATATTTACAACTAGAACGCGCTTTCATTGTGTTTTATCCTAAATAATGGGATAGTTATGACTAGTGTCAGACGATTCTAAATTAAAAAATATGTGTGCGATAAGCTATTTAATGCTATAATATCAAAATATATGCCATGGCTACATGTGGTTAGGCTAATATGTCAGAATGCAAGTAATATATATCATAGCGTTCTATCAAAAGAAATTCCCTGACAGTATTCTTTATCTTTATTGCAACAATTTGTAAATTGTAATAAATCTAAAGCCATTAACCAAAAATGATTGGACATCTTGTTCACAGATATAGTAGGCTGTTAATTTTTTTTTACAAGGACTGATAGCAAAGATCTCATGATACCACGGGACCTATTATTACAGAAATAAATTTAGAATGTGTGTAGCATTGCATCAAAACATACTTATTCCATCTCAGTTATTACTAATAGTATTGCATGATCTAAGATAATGTGTATTAAAGCTGATAAATTTGTGTTGTTTTGTCAATAATTTTTGATGCCCTAAATGTCTTCAGATTCAATTTATTCTTCAATTTTGTCATACAATAAAATAAGAACGCAAAAAACAGACATACAAGTATTTACCAATCATAGATACCCCGATCACATTCTCTCAATAGCTTATAAGCACTTACTTCTATCAAAATATCAGCCACCTTTGGCCTGGCTAGAACTACAGAACAAAAGAAAAGAATATACCTTAAACATGCTTATACATACCGAAAACACATTTGTTTTCAGATCAGCTGATTTTATAGCTGCCGTTAATGATTTTTATTTACAAAATCCCAAAACAGATTTTTTGACAGATAATTTAGTAGTGTATACAAAATCATATCTAACGCCAGAGACTAAGAAGTACTTTTTGGCATTGTGGAATGGTGTTAATGAAAGCTTAGTATATGATTTGGTGGTTAAAAAAGACATAACCAAATGCATTTTAGATTTTTATGTAGAGATATCGCACTACAATAGTAAATATAACAGATTTTATATCTCACATGATATCTACAATTTTGAATGCACAAATGAACCTATATATCAAATCAAAGCTCTTGTAAGGTTTCTGACTAGCCAGTGCATAGATGATAAGGTGAAAATACTTGATACGGGTTTATTTGATTCCTTTCCAAAGATTATCAATACCGAAAAGTCAATTTATCAAATAGCGCACGATACTAAATACATCAAAAACTCATTATTTTCCAGTGGCTTAGATTTACTACAATACTACAAAGGAGTTGAAAAATCAGACCACGACAGCCTTGAAATCAAAAAAATCTTGCATTTTTTTGAATATGGGCATTTAAATGCAAATTGGCACAAATATTTTGTGTACAATTGCAATATAAAAAATTTGGATGATTTTATTATTGCAAAGGATTTACACGGGATAAAAAACTATGATTGCTTTTTTTCAAAAAATGATTTATTATGCTTATATGCGCTCATACAAAAAAAAGATGCAAAACTACTTGATTACTTATCATTATCAGTAAAAAATACTGTTAAGACAAATTACATAAAGGATAGTCTCTTGAATGAAGTGTTAGCTTGCAAAAGCAATTATAGTACACGTTTAGAGACTGATGCAACAAACTTTTCTTCAAGCTTGTTTAAACCATATTGCACAGAAAGAATCTTATTTGAATCCCTAAAATTGTTAGATATCGTTAATTTTGTTGATCTATTTTCGAAATACCATCAAAGATATTTAGTCTGCTTTATCCACGCCTTTGCATATTTTTATTACCAAGATAAAATTATACTTGATACAGACTATGATTTTATCCGAACCATTTACAAAAAGGAGCTTAAAGCCCTAACGCAGAATCCAACGAATGTAGATAATCAGTTTGAGAGTTTTGCTGTTGTACAAACATTATCAAATATTTTCTATAGAGCTAAAATGCTTGAAGTTGCTGATATATTTGAAACGTTGAATTTTGTTGATATAAAAATACTTGATGATATTGATTATGATCTTTCAATAGATTTTTATCAAGGATTTAAGCCTTGCATTCTAAGAATAATTCGAGCTTGGGAATATCAAAGGTCTATAACTAATGCAAAGTTAAAAAGTCTAAGTCACAGCCATAATAGCTTATCGCCTGATACAATATCAACATACATAGGATTGGATGAAGATTTCGCCATTGTTATAAGTAATGTATTCAATTACTATGACAAAAAATATCATGTAATGAAAAGAATTGCTCACCTGGATATTTGCACAACGCTAGAAATTGACAGAAGTGACAAACATATTTATTCCCTATTATTCGAGAATAAGTCCATTTTTGATCTTGTGAAAGCGTTGTATATTCCGCCAAACAGTAATAACAAGCATTATCTCCCTAGATGTTGGATAGTGTATCTTAAACGAAACAGAATTCTATCCTTAGAAGATTTTTTGTACAAACACAAACTGCAGTCTAATATCATTCACTGTCTTTGCATATCTGCAGCGCTATATAAAGAGAATGAGAAGGCTACACTAAATTATGTCCGAAGTATAGAAAAAAACACACAGGTGATATTATTCTACAAATTGCTTTTTATTTTGTACGGACTTGAATACAAATACTCGAGTGATTTGATAGATATCCTTGACAAGATCAAGCCGTTATGCAACACACCCGAAAATTTGTTTTTAATAAGCCTCATATCATCTTTATACATATGCTGTGAGGATGACACGACTGAAACTGCAACTTTGGCTAAAAATATTAGAAATAATCAAATTGACGAAAAACATGCTGATTTATCACTGCTTTTTACTAATTATGATGATGGCACGACCTCAGCATGCAATGTTGTTCGCAAGCTGGATGTACAAACACTCAAAAATTATTACGATTCAAGCGGCCTAAATGCCTACTTTGTAAGCAAAGTAAATGAATGTCCACCATTATTCATGCAAATACTTATTAAAATCGATCACATCGAAGCTTTGGATCTACAAGATTTCAAGTGCTGCGTCAAAAATGGATATGTTGATTTAGTAGTCAATTTATTGTTGAAGCACAAAAATGTAAAAAACAGGAAAAATATCATCCAGGTCCTAAAAACAAATGAATTATTCCTAAAACACAAAAATTGTGCCAGTTTACTGACAAAAGAGGAGATTTTACAATGTATCAACGATCCAAAAACCAAAGTAATCGAGTTTTTTGAAAATTTACCTGACACTGATCTTACATATATACTAGAGAGCGGAGTAAAATATTTAGTAAATCACAAAAATATTATTGCTGCAATTTCACCTAAATGTAATATCAAAGAAATACTTCTTACGAATACTAATACTGCTGAGGGTGCATTAATGTGTCTTGTATATAAACTTACAATAAACAATGCCTATTTATGCATGTTTCTGAAAAATATAGCGCAGATAAAGAATATTGAAACATTTGATATTGATTATAGTGTACTGGATGATGCGTGCATTATAAAGGGAATTGCGGAGGAGTTTTATATCTCCGACTGCAATGCAAAATACCTCTATGTACTAAGCAAAATAGCTAATTGCACTATATACTATATTGATATATTTTTTGAAAAATACAGCTCGGTTTTGATTTTGCAGCGGATCAAAAGCGAGTTGATAAATTATATGAAAAGTAAAGAAATGTAAACTTGCACTATTAAATAAGTAATTATATGCTAAAGGATTACATTTGCATAAGTTTGTTTCTATAAATCTTTTACAGGTCATTTTTACCATTATTGATTGTAGTGAGCTTTTTCTCAAGTGAACTAAGATTTGATAAAGTAGCTACATAGAATAAATTTGACTGTTTCAAGCAAGTTTGACATCAATCATAGGAGTCCGTCGATATTCAGATCAATAGAATGCTTAATAGACCTTGTGGTTGACCGCTATACGTTTGTAAAGAATACTTTATTCACAAATAATGCCTAACAAAGAATAATTTATTTATCAGGGAGTATACGAAAAGTACAGAAAGTAGTAATGCTTGCGAAAGAATTGACAAACATATACTACTGCAATATAGAGCTCATACCGTTTGTTATCACTTGGGGTGGCATAATAACAAAATAACATAAAAACACGTCAATAATATACGAATTGATAACAAAATAAAGGCCCATATCCAATCAACTATCCTGGAGAAAACCTTCAAGGTATCTCCTCCGATAACAGATGAATAATATGCTTAGAGGAATAAGAAGAGGGGTTGAAATAGCTGACGCTTGCGATGAGACTCGGAGGTTAGTAAGGCAACGCGGTGATGAGGTGTAGTCCGCAAACTGTATAAAGGACAAAAAAAATTTCAACATAGTATATAATTTATCAGGCTATATATATATTCTTATTACCGTATTTCAAAGGCATAAATTTTAAAGCTCCTGGATCACCGTCAATTGTAGCCGACCATTTTACAATGTACCTACTGCCCTCATCCTTATCTAGTTGCCATTAAGAGGCTTTATATCATCATAGTAAGCACTATAGACTGTAGATATGCTTAAATTCGGTTGTTTCTTTATTTTTTTCTGCATTGTTTGTACGTACCCCATCCCATATCATACATATGGTATGATGGGGGTTATATCTATGCAGGGAGCCATCAAGAGTACTTGTAATATTTAATTATATGAAAACGATAAGTTACGGCCTCATCAGCCCAGACTGGAATCTTCCCTACTAACTCAAAAGTTTTTGCATTTTATTTGCAATACTAAGCAATCGCAACATCCTCCATTTATTCCTCTTAGCATATTATGCCTTATGTACTCGAAAAAAAATGGCTTCGGGAATCTTATTATAAGTATATTATCTGGAAATGCATTATTGAGGATGGATACGAAATATTATAATCTGTCAATATGGAAGGGTATATACGCAAATAAATTGCGAAGTAAATTGAGCAATACACTATGTAATATACCATAGAGTAATGATTAAATGATTACAACGTTTTTTTGAGAATGGTTGGTAGTCTTGAAGATGAATTTACATGCAGTTAACATCGCAATCGACTAATTATCCAAACATCAAAACTTATCTTGATTGTGGGGGGGGGGGGGTATTCTGAAAGAGATTATAGGCACTAGTAGCTGATTTTGATTTCTTTTACTTACGAGCTTATGCCTTTGATTTACCCATTATTTATATAGCCATATTTACTATTCGGCGTTTTGAGGGTTTTAAGGGGGTAATTTAGAGCAATGTCTTTATTAGGATTTTGTATTCTATTACAATTAATATTATATCTATATCACAGCTTGTTTTCTATAAAATAGCCCTTGTTTTATTACTCGAAAAGTATGATATTCTTGCCAACGAGCTCAATATGACCTACAGGTGCAAAAGTACTAGCATAATTCCTATGTGATGACGTGACGGATTGGTTACACACTACCACGATAAGTATCCTAAGCAGCTTGAAGTAACACCTACAAAGAGGCATACATCTGATCCGGGATACTGAAAAAGACTTTGGAGACTATATCTTTTCTGTATCGTTGAGGTATTGGATATGGACTGGAAAGGGAAATTGTCATCCAAAAGGCGATAGAGGGGAAGAGAAGAGCCTGTCTTGTAACCCTAACAGCTTCTGATTAAATGTAAAAGAAGGAAAAATGGATTCCATAAATAAAGTGAGAAATTATTAAAGATGGTTTAAATAGCTGATAGAGACATTGCAATAGCTGAAGCTTGCTAGGTTGGCTTGGAAGATGGAATGACCTCTAGATCGAGGCCGGAGAAAAAGATCATGTTTACATTCTCGATAATCATTTGCTATTCCTAATTTGTAAAAAAATTGTATGCCAAGTTGTGCTTCTTATAGACTACTTATTCTATCATTCATATTATCTTCTCTCCCTATTATCTAACAAATCTGCAGGCACGACCACCCTTTATGTATTGTACACAAAGGTGTCTTCTAATGTTAGAAATGATGGATTTTTTTTTGTTTGAATTTAAGTACAAACAAAATCTTGCAAAATGCAATTGAAAGATATCAATTAGTAGCATTTTTTACATATTATGTTCGATGATATTGTTGCTCTCAGACAAGTACAAATTTACACGCAATAAATTACCCTGTGAAGTATTAGGTAGAAATTGTTTATTTTGCATCATTTATAGTCAAATCGCCTTTCCTTTGTGCAAAAACGTATCTAGTTCCGAAAACGAGCGAAACCTCTTTTTTGAAATAGCTCTCCATTTTCTTAGCAACTCTCACAACCCAACTACTGTTTCCATTGTATATTATGCAATTTTTTACAATAGTATTTATATCATGCAAAAGATGCCCGATTGAGATGTATGTATTACTAATAGCCTTGTGATATATTGTTTCGAGGCACATCGGTTTTTTTACAGCTCTCAAATAATCGCAAGATACGTTCGGGCTGATGTATTGTGCAGATTCTTTTATTGTCATCAAATCTTCCAACATAACTTTTAACGTATGCATTGTGCTATCGTAGCTTGAATTGTGCACAATACAATTTAAAATTTCCTTATTGTGCATCAGTGATTGTTTTTCTGTTAATAAATTGGATGTGGACAATATCTCAGATGGTTTTTTTATCCGTTCTTCCGTAGCGATTGTGTCGAGTATATCAGAGCATATCAGCTTTCTTGATTTTTCAAGCATTGCTTCTGCAATTTTGTATATTTCGGACTCATTGTCATTGTACTCCATGGAATTTAGAAAAACTAGCTCGACATATTGCACAAAAGTTTTAAGTATATGCATTTTGCCATCATTAAGCCGCTCCATGATTAATTTAAGGCATGTGGGGATTCTTATTACATCATTGTAATTTTGTAGATGTATGTTAGATGTTACTTCTACATTGTCGATAAAGTAGGCAGATCTGCTGTCAGAATACAACGCGTCTAAAACTAAGATACACTTTGCCTTTAGCTTCTCATCTATGTAGATTGATGGTTCAATGAGCTTATAGTCCATGTAAAGACCTTCAACAACATTTTCCAGTGCTTTGGCATTGAGATAGAGGTGGGATCCATATTTTTGAGTGTAGTAAAATTCTCTAAATTGACAATGCAAATAATGTTTATAATCCTCCATTCCAATATCATTGGATGTTTTAATATTAAGCTTCGCAAAGTATTTGTGTTTTTTGATATTTTTGTTTATAACATAAACCATGAAATTGCTGTAGTCAAATGAAGGAAACTTTATACCTCCGTATCTCAATATTTGCCTGACATTATAGACTGGTGCATTATGTAAAATACTGGCATGGTTATTCGAAATCGCATCATCGTTTTTGTTGTCAAGCTCAATTGATTGGATTTTTGCGTCTTTTAACCGATTTTCTTTATGTCTGTAATCTGATAGTACATTATAGTATTTGTATATAAATTCGTCGTATTGCAGGGTTATCAAATCAACCCTAACTATTTTTATAACGCATTTAGACTTTCTTTCATCCATCTTTTTTGGCGCGTAAACAGTTTCAGCCTTTTTTATATCTGATCTAAATTCATGCTTCAAGCCTGCAGGCCATTGCAGCCTGATCGTGTCGTTTACCTTTAATTTGATTATGAATGAATTTTGCTCCAAATCAATTGTCTCTTCATCATCAATATACATCATGATTTTATTTTCTAGGAGGTATACGATATCGGTCAAGATTTCCATCATTTGGCTATCAAAATAATACAATTGTAATAATGTCACGAAAAAATCTTTGCTAACCACTAAACGCTCGTATCTTGACTTGTAATTAAATTTTTGATGAAAACTTATGTCGATGTCAGATATTGTATTAAATGCATCATTATACTCTTCGTTATCATAAAACCTGTTATCTTTCAGCTGCAATAAATTTTTCATCGTGGTTAATATGTATAATTTGACGTGTTTTGTATCCTTAATGATTGTTTCTTTCAAATAGTCAAAACTTTCGTTCAAAAAACATATGCACAATATATCAAAAGCAGCCTCGCGAACCGATACAAAATTTGTTTTTTTTGTGTACTGTATTACAGACTTCATGTTTAAAGTAAGAAATCCGAAAAAACACAATCGCAAATATGTTTTCAGCACGCCAACTGTGATAAGATTTTGATATGAGGGGAAAACAAGATCAGTAAGCATCAGCCTTTCAAATTCTGCTATAAAAGGTTCCAAGTCTAAAAATGATTTTGAACAGAGCTGATATGATAAATTTTCGATGATAGCAGATAGGTAGTTGCCGTGTGAGACGTAGCTTTGGTTTGTAAACTTTTCAAAATTTCCTTTCAGCGCAATGTTTTCCTCCGTAGAATTGAATTTCAAAACATTAGCTAAAAAAGCACAGATAATGTTCTTAGCCTTTATTGCGCGGCCCGAGAATATCTTTTGCTGCTCAGGTTCAGAGGATACCAGGGCAGAGGTCGAGCTTTTTTGCAAGAAATACGATGACATAAAAACAAAGTCATTAGCTTTTGGTATCGTTGAGCCTGGTATGCAGAATTTTTTGACGAATGTTTGTATAATTTTTTGATAACCAAAATCCAAATTGCTTTCCGAGTCTTCATAATTGTGTGTGTTGGCATCTTGACTGCTGTTTTCAAATGAATGTTTAGCGAATGTGTTCATTATGTAGATACGAATTTTGTAGAATATATGAGTATCATTTAAAATCCGTTCAAGTGCTTGTATGCTCTCCTCGCTTACCTTTTTGCTTATAGCATTTATTGCGTCAATCTGTGTATAAACACTTTTTTCAAGAAGTAATTGCTCAATATACATAAAGTCTGGCTGCTCTATGTAAAAATTAGATAGCATGTGTAAATTGGGATCTGCTCGCATGAAAAGGATCTGGCTTTGCATGTTCAAATGCTCCTCATCTTCATTATTATCAAATATAGCTTCGACAAATTTACCCTGTAGTTTTTGAGCCTCGAGCATTTCCTTTTCAGTCTTGCGTTTCTTGGTCCTAAAATGACATTGGAATGATAGTTTGCTACCAGAGAATTTATACTCAAAAACGCCTTCCTGCTCAAACACCTTGTAAACAAAGTCCCCGAAAAGTTTTTTGTTTGCGTTTTTTCTCCTTGATGTACTTCTCAAAGTCAAAAATACATCAACCTTGCCTTTCTTATCCTTTTCAAATTTCAGCTTAGCATCAATTAGACCTGGCTTATAAACATAATAGTGTATAAATGTTGCCATATCATAACCGCTGATGTCTTTTACAATACTAATAAAGTCAATCGTACTGACAGTTGCCATTTTTAAAATATTGTGAACAATCTTCTCCATAAAAGCTCTACTAAGGTTGTTCTCCAATACACAAAAAACAAGTCTAGATTTTATGCGCTTAAAATTGTCTGTCTTGTCAAATTGGCAATCGTAGTATTTATGTAAATTTAATCTTTTCTTCCGGCTTTTTTCATTTATTAACGACGGCTCGTAAATGTCATTGTTTATTACATATTGAAGATCGTTTTTTGTTCGGTAATGAATTTCATTTTCCCCAAAAATGCATCTCATAAGTGCGAATGAGATATACTCAATAATTCCGATCTCAAGCCAAAAATCACCCGAGCTTAGATTTAACGTAAGCATTTTGGCGATGCATTCACATATTTTCTCTCTTATATGCATATTTTGATCAATTCCGCCCATCGGAAAAATTGACAAAGGAAAGAATATGGTATTTTCTGAGATAGTTATGCTCTCGTTATACATAAAAACAATTCTGATTTTCAACTCTTCCATTAAAAAATTATCTGCTGCATATTGACACACAGTGTTCAAATCACTTCTAAATTCAGAGTCAATGGTGTACGGGGGCGGCAGGTATATTTTACATTTGATGTTGTTGTAGGAAATATCTGTTATCTTGAAGTTTCCAACAACAAATGGTATTTCGCGATTTGTCTTCATTTTATGCGTTACAAAAAAGTTTTGCTTGACCTTCGCCTTTTTTATAGGCGTGCCTGGTGCAAACACTACTTTGTCTTCATTGTGTATGTAAATTGTCTCAATACTGCCTTGGTATCCTTCCATTTTAGGATATTTTGGAATGCAAAAAACTTCGCAAAATTTTGTGTCCTTGATGATTTTTGTTACGTTTAGATCGTTCGCAAACCCATAGTCTATTCTCAATATATACTCCCCATCTTCCGCAATTTCATCGGGAATCTTTACAATTGTATTGGGCGTCAAAGTAAATAACCGGTCATAAAGCCCAGTATGTAAATCTCCACACAGCAATTGTTCTTTATCTGTACTTTCAATCCATTCAGCTGGTAAATTATTAGTACTTGTGGTAATAAAAATTTGATCAATAATTATCCCGTCGGTAAAAATACTTAGGGTCTCGTCTTTTTTAGTCAATTTAAACTTTGTAAAACATCTCACCTTGCCATATTCTGTAACATGAAATACATTGGTTTGTGACTGACAGCTGTGATTCATTTAGGGTAATTTAATGCAAATAAAACAAATGTAAATTTTAATCGCCGTGAAACCATATGTTTTGATGATCTTAGAATTATCTGCGAGGAAATGCATAGAAGGGATGCAATTAAACTAGCAGTTGAGGAGATGTCATTTTAAAACCCATAATGAAATCTTTATTAAAATAGCCGTATTTACTGCGCATCCACTAATTAGTATTAATATTTATGTGCATTTTCATTTTGACTTTATTGGTTATACAAGAATTATTTAAGTACAGCGCTTATATGTCTATGTATATCTGAGACAGTTATAAACCAAATTATAACCAAATGGTACACACAAAGGAGCAAGACCAAGGGGATTTATTGCATACTGTTTTTTACTTGTTAGATATATATATATAACAGGGTGTGAGAATATCTGCAAGTGTGTTGTAGTTTGTGGTAAGGTACCTAAAACGGAGGTGCCTCGATTGATCTAAATTAGCTAATTTACACTGAACTTTGCAACATGAATCGTGTCGATAAACTCTTTGCATCTAAAGCCCTCGAATGCGAAGCCAAATCTAGCATTTGCATATTTCTTTGCTGTTCGGATCTATTGCAATTAACAACAACTTTTGAAACCTCGGTTCTGTCTGCCCATTAACCTAAACCTGTTAGCGCATGGTCGAATTTGGCACTAGTACAATAGCGAATGATGTGGAGGTTTGGATTGTCAATAATGGAAGTGTTTTACGGTAAGCAAGCTAATAAACGTCAAGTTTTTTTGGAAGTTACAATCTAAAAAAAAATTAGTCAAATACTATTTACAAAAATCGGGGACTAATCTTTTATTTTTGAAATATATTTTGACATATTGTCAATCAGTTCAGTAGTTGACTCAATTCTGCTACGGCTTGTAGAATCGTATAAAATTAGGCAACGCTGAACAGAATCTAAAATACCGTGTATTCTCCCACCCAAAATCATTTTTCTTAATTTTGACTCAATATCCTCTTCACTTAGCTCAACACATTTACTAATATACTCAACATGGATGTTTTTGTATGGCTCAATTATCTTTATTATATTTTCATCCAGTAGCCGATCATAAAGCAAAGTTAAATGCTTAATGATAAATTCATCTTGTATTGCACCGCCATTGTTATGCAATAATGCCTTATATGCAGAAATGTCTCGAGCTATGCAACAGTCGTTGACTTTAAGCAAAATACTAACAACATCATCAGATGCATTAAGTCCAATTTTACCAAGCTTTTCGTCGATTCGGCGGTACAAAACAATGACATCTTTATACTTTGCGCCAACTATTTTGCATAAAATCAAGTAACGCAAAATTTGTTGTGATTGTGCTGACTTTTCAACAACAAACGAATCAAATGCTTCCAGAAAATAACTAAATGCTGTTTCATAGTTACTCTCGTCGCAAATATACATCCCGCTCAACATATCAATCTGGGCCTGCAGATAAGTTGGACAGAAGGTGGATACAGCTAGTGCACGGGCAGAAGTTAAGCTTGATTTAGCACGCGACAGATTTTCAATTTCATAAAATGCCTTGGATTCAAATACATACAAACTGATTATGTTAGTCTTGTAATCATGTTTCTTAAGCTCTTTGATCAGAATAGAAATGGAACTAAGACATTGGTGATATTCTTTCATTGTCAGTAGAATATTAATTTTACGCGTCTCTAATTCTGTTTTTATAAGTTTTTTGCTTGTGTACATTTCGATCAATTCATTAACAAGTTCCAAGGTTGCATTATCTTGGTTTTTGGTATTAAGAAAAGTTTTGATAATTTTAGCTGTCCTGGCAAAGGAAAGATCTTTCCAATATGTTGGCAGCTTTTTTAGAAAATCTGCTACATTCCCCATTGCAAGGTCAACGAGTATCTGTAATACAGCTTCTTCTTTATCTTCTTGTGATGTTGTCGTACTTTGGATTAGTGCCTCGAAATTCTCGTGTCCTTCCATTAGTTAGGGTCGTAAAATTTTAGAATAAAGAGCTTTTATAGCATCTTTTGTTCTTATTGGAGAAAAATAACAAGCCGACAATGATTGCGAAAGCTAAAAAGGAACAATAAAAATTTGCAGAGAATGTTGAAATTCATACAAAGCAAGAACCATGATATGCATTTTTCATGACCATCGAATACAGGGACATTTTAATAGCTTTTAATAGTATATGCAACAGGAATTGGAACAATCTTTTTCCTTGATGCAAAACATTGAGGCCAAATCGGCGATACATAAAAAAAAGCGACAAGAAGATGAGTTGGATATGGTATTATTAAAGCGGAAATCTAGAAGATTGTGGACATTACTTCTGTTAAGCACTGTTATAGAGACATTATAGTAATTAAAGGGGCGAATCGGCTATTTTTAATTTACAAAACGATATTATAGCGTAAGATCTAGTCCAACATAATTTTCTCTTCTTACCATGACTATATTCATTTATAACAAAACACCTGCTTTATAGTTTTTTAAGATAATTTGATTGAGTAGCAAAGTTTTTCTTCGTACTTTACCATAGCTACAGACTACACCTCATCACCATGTTGCATTATTCTAGTCAGATCTATCAAAAAACGCATTATAGTGGCAATTTATTCATTTAAACACACTTGAATGTCTAACATCTATGAAATATTTCTAAGACAATATTTAAAACTTTATGTAGTTTTCGGCAGGCATGTGGTTTATTGCATTTGGTGTGTCAGAAGCGATGCCTTATATTATCGACAAATACCTAGGTTGTGTCAATTATATGACGTATAGCTTTTTGTCGTTTTTTATAGGTAAAAACTACAATAAACAATAGTTGCACTGAAGGTGGAGATTCTCTTTTTTCTATTATATTTATTATGGGTTTTTTCTTCTATAGTCCATCATCATCACGCGTATAATTTGAATACTGATTCGAAGAGTCTTTGCCCAGCTTAATTGCAATATTTCGAAATAAATATTGTGGATACGTAAAGGTGATGAGGACAATTTTTGTTGGTATTATTCAACATTTTGCATCGTAAAATGCACCTGCCATGCCCTTATATTATTTTATTCTCTGTATTATATTCATCCACTTTATTGGAAACCAAAAATCTTCCTCAATAAATAAATTCATCCACTTTAATTAGCAATATTTTATTTGTAAAAAAAACTACTGTATGCTGAAAGGAATAAGAAGAGAGGTAGCAGCAGCGGAAGTCTGGACTGGCATAGTGAAATTATTGAAAGAGCACGAAGGGGAAGAGTAGTCTGATTAGAAAGAAATAAGACACATGTTTGTTTTCCTCAAATAAAATAATAGTAAAAAACTATTGTACGTTAGGATATTGTCGATATTATAAACATTTTAATGCCGAGTTGTTTATTAATGGGTTTAATACTTAACTTGTTACTTTCAAAGCAAAGAGATTTACTGGCTATCCTTAAACTCACACAACCCCCAATTGCTTCCGCAACAACTCGTTCTTTGTCTGGCAAATCCCAATGCTGCTACTATGGTCAAAATTATGGCCTTAGGCATTTTCTTAAGTTCAAAAGTTTCGCTGTATGCCTCAATACTATACATGGCACTATGCTCGTCAATTGACTCCCCTGAGCAGTATAGTGCAGATAACACAATATTTCTATGAAATTGGAATTATAATTAAATGCTAACCAAAAACATACGTTATGGCCCAGGATAGACTTATGACCAGGGAAAACTGTAAAAAAGCTAAATCCAAATATCAAATATGGCATGAACCCCAAACACCCATTTTTTTAATTAACGAAAATTCATTTCGCCCTCTTTTGGTTTCTCCAGGCTATCCATTCCAATAGTGCAGATCCGAAAGCTTGAATCTTTATCCAAAGGCGTCAGTAGTTGTAGCTTATCTCATCACTCCCTTTGGCATATTGTGCCTTTGATAGTCAAAGAAGATAGATTCAAGGGTTTTCTTCGAACTATTTATTTTATGCAGCTCTCTCCGTGGTCAATTCATATCTTCTCAATTCAGATCACTAATACATAGGAAAACCTCGTTAAAATTTCCCTGGTTTATCGCAAAGGCGAGGACAGAGTAGGCAGAAGAAAGGAAAATAAATGATGATTCTATGCGTTTGTTGCCTGGTGATCGACTAAAACCAACAGGTTTAATCAAAACATAACCGAGTAACTAATTAATCTATGAATTCATGCTTTTACTACAAACACAGTACTGAAATGACACTCGGAGCCATATCCCTAGACTACAGAAGAAGCATAGAGGGAGGATTGGGTAGAAAGTATTTGTTACTAGGGCGATTGAGAAGCTATGTGGAGATGAAGCAAATGGAAGTGTTGGACCAGACGCAATATTAATATATACTACTAACCCTGGATGTTTATTTATTGGGTATATAGATTTTTCTATTTTTGTAATTTACTTACAGACATTTAGGGGGCTTCACCGTCATCTGCCACTGTTGTCATCCTCTCCACTAACCCTAATAAATATTTAAGCTTAGAAACACACATTTAGATAACGATATTTAAGAGTATAAATTTAGATAAGAGGTGGCTTTCCCCTAAAATATATTATCTAACAATTGTTTTAATCGTAATTATATGTAGGTTCCAGCTTTCTTCTACATTTATATCAGCGGCTGATGCACTTACAAGACAGGATTCTCTCATCCGCTTGATAGACTCTTGGGAGGATACAGTCAAAGATCGAAATAGTAATATAAAACGGAAATTATTAGAATATTCGGTGTTGCTTATACAGCTTTCAATTGCTTAAATTAAATTTTAGCATTTCAAAATTCGAAAAATTTAGTTATTTTATATTTTTTCGCGCAAAAGCTCGGACTTGCTTTTTCAGGTACAAAGCATCCTTATATATGTCCGATCCTTCTTCATTGTAATTTAATGCATTATCTAACATCACTGTAATATCATCCAGCATAATCTGTATAGTGTAGCTAGATTCATGCATTTTATTCTTAATCTGGCTTATGCTTATTGGATTATTGATAATTTCGTAATAATCGGAATATTCTTCTTTGTCTGGGAGATCAATGAACATTTCAACAATATTTTGCCCATCCCTAACGCTAGCATATATTACAGATAAAAGATTGTTCTTTTGTAACATATCATTATTATCCACATTACGTCTCTCTGTGCCACTTTCTGCGTCCCTTTGGAATGGGGATAGATTTAGTCTAGGGATTCTAGTTGCAGTATCTAAAAAATCGTAATGGTAATCTTTAAGGCAGTCAAACATAACCAGATGTATACCTCCCTCATTGTTATATGCGTTAATAAAATCTTCTTCATATGTTTTCTTTACCACCAAACGGTTGATACTCCTGTAGTTTCTAACGCCACGGACTACGTTGGAAACAATTATAGATTTATCAAGTACATATATATCAAAAGGGGTTTCAATGACTATCTCATTTATAGATTCTTCACATGCATGTAAAAGTACTACAACATTACGATAAGAACGTTTCTCGCGTTTATAGTATTCCCATTCAAGCCGCACATATCCAAAAAACATACAAACAGATTCATAAAATTGGCATCTGCAAACACAAAAAGTGGAAACGCTTTATCAAAATCTGTAAACTCAATTATGTTTTTTGCAACAATAAATTTTGACGATGTAGAGCACAATCCATCGTCAAAAGTTCTATTAAAATAATCAGATAACGTCTTAAACATGTATGGATGCAAAATGATGTTTTGCTGCACAAAAGTGCTATCATTGTTCTGACAAAGCTTTGCAATTAGTTCGCGCTCACTGCTGTAAGACAATTTTGCGCGCTTTACACTCGAGTTTTCGCAATACGTTTTTAGATCTTCAACCATTTTACACAATCTGTCTTGTGTTTCTGTTAACGGTACCATAATGCAATTAATTGTCTTGCCCTTGCAATATTGTCTGCATCTTTTTAGGTATTCCACCATCTTATATCCTAAAAGCTTGGTTTCATCATCTGTCAGTATAATTTTGCTTTTACTAGATGATTCTGGGCCATTTGTAGTTTCAAAAAAATCAATTTTTATATCACGGACCTCTAATATCAAAAAAGATATCAAGGTCCACAATTTAGCAACGATGTCAACAATACTACTATCAGAGAATATAAGCCTGTGAGTATCTGGCTGTAATATAGTATTCAGTGTCTTTATTTTGTCAATATCTTCGCAGAAACAAGCAATGCTCGCAAATGTTGTATTATTGATCAATAAATGATCTTTGTAGTATAATTCATACGGAACTATTAGAATCACGCCATCATCAGATTCTTTCGCTATATCATTTGTTAATCCTTTTTCTGTATAAATAATTACATCAGTATCATATAAATTGTTTTCAAAGGCCGATCGTGCCTTATCAAATTCGTCATAATCGACAAGAATCAAAATGGGGGCTTTATTCCTTTTTCTAATAGACAAGCCCTGTATAAACCCAATTACAATTTTGATCTTGTCAGGAAATGTTCTGTTAAAAAAACAGCAATTCTCTTTATTCTCGTAGTTCTCTAGTATCATGCCAATTGTTGTTATATCAAAATTACCTAACATTTGCGACAATGATAAGCGCAGTTCGACAATAAAATCTTCCTTTGCATCTGATTTATATTTCTTTTCAGCAAGCAAATCGCAAACCCTTTTCAGTTGTTTTTGCTTGATATCTTCAACATGTTTATTATATGCCTCTAAGTCATTGTCCTTGAGCTTTAAAAGCGCCTTTTCTTCTTTAAACAGCATCAAATCATCTTTATTTTTTGTAAGGTATAGATGCACCTTTTTCAATTCATCCAATATGTTCCTTATTTTATAGTCATGTATCTTTAGCCTTGACACATAATTAGTTTTATATCCTTCTCTAATCTCCTCACATAACTTTTTTTGGAACATCGATGCCTTTTCTGCCGCTTTCTTGTCTAGATGTTTCTCAATATTTGCCATCTTTAGAAAAAATGGCTCGTTTTCTTTATTATAAAAGGTGCTTGTTAATATTTCTTCAAGCCCTACCGTATCTTTTAACGACTCCAGTATTTTCTCGCGCATCAATTTCTGTTTTTCGTAAGCAAATGCTTTTCGTAAATGATAAAAGTCATTTACAAGCTCACTATCATTATAATTATTATCCTTAAGGTATTTAGTCAATAATTTCAGCTTTTCGTGTTCTGTATTGTCATTTCCGAGCTGTAGTTTATTTCTATGCTTTTCAAAAACCTCGTCTAACTTTTTAAGTCTCATGGCTTTAAATAGCTTGAGTTGTTCTTTTAGTACTAAATTTTGATCGATCCCTTCTGGCACAAATTGTGGCTGTATTTTGGCATTGCTAAATTCTTTGTTTTTATCTGCAAGTGGATTTTCCATTATAAAGGGGTTTACTAAATGAATAATTGATTGGAATAAAATGAATATACTTTTTGCTATATTAACAAGGAAGGCTGCAGAAGATGAAGCGTGCGAATAAACTGGAAGGGTAGCAGAATCTGGGCAGATATATCAGTCTTTGGGTACAAGAACGGGGATATTGCTTTTTCCAGGATTAAATGTTAATTTGAAAAAGAAAGATCTTATATCTTTTGAATAGTTACGTCAACTAGAAAGTAAATACATGAGAGGTAAAGATTTACATAACTTCCATAAAGAGCTTACAAAGGATTGAAACTAATCTTTTGCATAATATCAATATTGAAAGATCTAGTACTTTGCCCCTTTTAAAATTGTCTTTTTTTATGTTGAAAGTTGCCAATTTTGCAATTTATTTTGTCAGTGAGGGCGTATCCTTTCTATTAGCATATGTGCCATAGCTTTGATCCATATATTAAAATTAATCAAGCACCATCATTAATAGGTTGTTATAAATAGATTTGATGCCGTCTTTAGTTGATTTATTATGGTTTTGGCAAGAGATTCCGGTTGGTTTTTCGTCTTACTGCCACTAATATGCAATACGGGTTAAAGGCGCTATTGAAGCAGAGTTTTCCCCGCCTTGTCGGGTTTTAAATTAAATTAATATTTATAGGGCGGACATATTCTCGCAAACGAACTCGGCATGCTATACAAAGCAAAGACTAGGATAATAGCTTATGTCATGACCTGGGATGGAGTGGTTACCAAGTACCACAAAAGCCAAGTTAAAGAGCTTGGAATCACACCCACCATTGAAGCATATATCCAATCCTTGGTACTTAAAAAGACACTCGAAGCCATATCCCTAGAGCACAGAAGGAGCATTGACGAAGGATTAGGCCGAGAGGATATTATTACTGAGGCGATTGAGAAGCTATGTGGAGATGGAGCAAATGGAAGTGTTGAACCAGACGCAAGATAAACATGAAACACCATTAACCCTTAATAAATAAATTATAAATATAGGGCGGACATTATTGCTCTTTTTGTGAGCACAAAACCTAGATTTTTTAAACGTCTAATAAATTTCTATATCACCAATTGCATTTATAGCTGTGTACAAACCAATTATAAACTTATATTTGTGACGAACGAAAGATATATAACAACCAACCGCTGCTTTAATTCGACGCAGTATATCGCCTACAGCTATTTATTTGGAATCGATATTTATTTTGAATTCCTAACATATAATATCAATTCTCAATTAGCAGAAGGTCTTGGTTAATCTAATATCTATAAATCAGCGGCAGTTCTTGCCCTTCGACTTTCACTAAATTCTACATGACAATGGCATTTCTTTTACCTCACTAATATTTTTTTTAGGCCTTAATTATGCAATTAGAATCAGAACTTGACTTTAAAAATTGTGTTACAAAAATAACATTTGCAGAATCTATAGCGTATTGCAAAATAAATGGGCCGACTGAATGTTTTATGAGAAACGAGGATTCTGACAAACCTTTTGTTGAAGTGAAGATGTATAGTGAATATCTTAAACAAAAGGAAATAGCACTATACTATGGCGAAATTACAGGGTTTCTCGCTCTATTCCGCGTTTGGTTCATTCAATCCCGCGTTTGGTTCATTCAATTCCGCGTTTTTTAAAATGATTTATTTTACCCCCCGCATTAGGAAATGGGTTCATTCAATCCCGCGTTTGGTTCATTCAATCCGCGTTTGGTTCATTCAATTCCGCGTTTCATAAAAATAGGCAAAAAATCAAAAAAAAAGTTGCGAAATTGCTAATCTTAACTAGTAAATTTAGAAGTGACGATAATATCTAATTCATCATATTCCCGTAAAAGCCCTGTAAATCTACTGATGTGATAGTTTTAGGCCATACCCGAGAATCATTCAAATGTTATCAATATTATGTCTTGCAGGACAGTTCTATGCCGTTTTAAAAGAAAAGGACGCTTATTATGAATTGTGCTGAATTGTGCTGATTTGGCTTATGCTAATTTTGAAGCCGCGGTCAATGCCTTTGCTTTGATTGCTCGCAAACGTTGTGAGCAATCCTTGGTTAACAACTTTTTAATAAAAGAACCTGGTCAGGCGTAAATTTGCAATTTCTATTTCCGCCTTTAAAAAGGCCTCGGCCCAATCATTAGTCTTATAGTAATTAATGCCTGTTATGACTCTTATTTTAGCATCCTGTGCAGATCGGCAATTGCACTAGTTTTTATCCCTTGAAATACAAATCAATGACAAGCTGCGGTTATTCTTTATAAACTGTTGTTGTGTCGATTTGTATCATTTTAAGATAAAAAAGCTAAAACGCGGAATTGAATGAACCAAACGCGGATTGAATGAACCAAACGCGGGATTGAATGAACCAATTTCCTAATGCGGGGGGTAAAATAAATCATTTTAAAAAACGCGGAATTGAATGAACCAAACGCGGGATTGAATGAACCAAACGCGGAATAGAGCGAGAAACCCTGTATAGAAAAAATAACCCAATTGGTAATTTTACCTATAGATGTAAATCGGATGATACAAATTACTGTTTTTATAGTCAATTTTGACGAATATGGTTTGGTTGCTGCACTAAATAGTATTTTTGTCGGCTTGGTAATGGCAGGTATTCCAATCAACAATCTTTATTATGCCATTGGCCAAGGACAAGATTTCCAAATATTTGATATAAAGGAAAACTTATTTTTTGAACATATCTTTGAGCAGCGGCCCGTCTCTGATACAAACATCAAGCAATTTATAGAAAAAACCATTGCAAAGATAAATAATATCTCATAGCGCATGCTAAACGCAAAGTATTGATATGTTTTGCAGTTTAGCTCTTTTTTTGTAAAAACACTTTCTTATCGTTTTTCAGAAGGTAGCAGCATGTTAGTTATTTGACATATTGAATTGCATTAAAAGTTTCATAGGTAAATTTGGATCTATATGATATCCAACACACAATCAAACATTGGTTATCACTTTCTTTGCTCTGTCAACCACCAATACAATTTATATATTTTTGTATTAATTGCAGATTAAGCCTGTATACTTTAATTACTATCATGCTGCATATAAAAAACAATTTTCTGCTTTTCTAAGATTTTTTAATTTGTATAGAGTCATAAATTTGCTTAAGGATTAAAAGTCGGAGATTAATCTTAAGTTACTAACTTGTTTTATTATGATTATTGAGCATTTTATTTATCATTAGGGTCAATTGGCTACTACAATTGATCTGCTGAATCTAGATATATGCGTGCGTTAGCCTTCCAAAAGGAGACAAAACGTCTTGCTGACAAACGTGCCCGGCTTTATGTACGCTTATAACAAATATTAAATATTTTATGACCCGGATGGCCTAGTCACAAAATACCTTAGTAGGTAATTAAAAGCCCTTCATCTAAGACCAGTAATTGATGCACACAACCAATCAAGAGTATTAAAAAAAACGCTGGGGAGCATCCCTTAAGCTACCGCGGAGGCAAACAAAGGGCGGAAGAGGAATATTTGGGATAAAAGATGTCATGCAAAGGCTTTGTATAAGATGGATATTTTCAACGGGTAAACCCGAGTAGAGATAATTTACCTAGAGCAACGAACCCATAAAATTACTAATTATTCTATGTGATCCACTTGAATCATGAGGGTTTAATTAATACAACAATACAACATTCCCCCCTCACGGTAGTCTCAACCTACCACTTACATCACCTTTCAAATCGCAGTGCCTTTTCTTTAATATTCTACCCTCACTAGTCTTGACTAAATATGAATCCTTTTCACATACTTCCATAATCATTCCATTATCCAAAAAACGACCCTCTCCCTTCTTAATATTACCTTGTATGTTTTCCTTCTTTGCAATAAGGACCCTTTAACCTTTTTTTAACTTCTCTCTAAATCCCGTCCTAAATCACTTTGCGTAATTACCGAAGTTAGTATTCACTACGCCCAGGTCTATACAGTCCTTGCTCGTCGCCTCTAATGATGTTTTTACAACTCCTGAATGGTACGTGTTGTTATATTTCTCTACAATCCTGGTAATTTTAATTTCGTTCAGCGTTTCGGGATCTTTCAATAATCCCTCTCTTATTGTTTTTATCGCTCTTTCAATCCGACCATTGGATCTATGTGATTCCACTGCAACCCTTGTGTGCATTATATCCTTTTCCCTGCAAAATTTACTGGAGCTTTCGTTCGAAAATTCACTGCCATTGTCCGTAAACACATCCTCTGGCGTAGCCTCCCTACACCATCTTCCTAGCACATTTAACATTGTCTCGGCCTTCTTGTCATCAATTAGTTCCCCTTGCCTACTGGGAGTATAGTAATCTATCCCAACAATAATGTATTTTTTTTTGTCTCGCAAGTCAATAAGGTCTTAACCAACCTTTACCAGATATCTCGAAGTTTCAATGAATTCTACGGCTCCTGAATTTTTTCTGTTATATTTACTGCATGTTTCGCAATTCTTTAACACATTTACAATTGTCTTTTTCATTCCCACCCAATATATTGTCTTTTTCATGTCATAATAACACGCATCTACACCTCGATGCAGCAACCTCTGATGTGTCTCTTCTACCAAACTCTTTCTTTTCTCTGTATCCGGCATTTCTCTTTTTAGTCCGCTGGCCTAAATCCAATATGACTTCCCATCTTCGATTATAGTATGCTTATTCATCTTTCCAGCTAATATTTTCTTACCTTTAACTGTTACGGGTTCAAAGTTCACTTTTGGTTCATATAATCTAGATAACGCATCCGGCACAACATAGTTCTCCGCCTTTTCATATTTGATGTCAACGTCGAATTCCCGTATCTTTTCGACCCACCTATTAATTCTGTTGTTCGTAAAACAGGGCTCGCTTCTAATATTCTCTAATGCTTTGTGGTCCGTAATAATTGTAAATTTTCTACCTCTAAAATCATACTCAAATTTTTTTACCGCCCAAAATATAGCTAACATTTCCTTTTCACTTATCCCATATCTTGTTTCTGTAGGAGTGAGTTTTTTTGCTTGCCCACTGTACAGGCCTCATTTTCCCATCATTTTCCTGTAATAACACAGCGCCTATTCCAACATTACTCGCATCAGTTCGTAAAACAAACTCCTTCTTATAATCGGGCAACATTATCTTAGTCATCTCTTTCAAGCATTTTTTTACTTTTCCAAACTCCTCGTTCATCTCATCGCTCCATTTCCAATCTTTGGTAGACTTTCTTAAACTATCTGTCAATTTCCCAGTAATTGTAACAAAGTCTTTGATGAAGCCTCTGAACCAACCCGCCAACCCTAAAAACCTCCTAAGTTCCTTCAAATTTTGTGGCTGCGGGTATGTAAGTGCTTCATTCTTTTTAATATCATTTAACATCTGCTCTTTCCCATTCAATTTGACTCCTAACAGTACAACCTCTCCCAATGCGTATTGCAGTTTCTTCCTATTCACTCGCAATTAATTTGCAATGAGAGCGTGCAAAACTTTTTCTAAAATATCGTCATGCCCCTGCCTTGTTTTTCCATATACCACTATATCGTCCATGTATGAGTTCGCACCCTTACCCACCCATTTATCCAGTATCTTACTTAAAACTCGTTGCATTATTCGTGGGAATTTTTAAAACCCATCACCATGCTGTTCCACTCGTAAATCTTCCGTCATACTCAAAGGCCGTCTTCTTTTTATCTTCCTCTTCGATTTCTATACCATAAAACCCTTCTTTTAGATCCAATACACTCAAATATTCCGGATCTTGTGTCGAATTAACCACCTCACGTATATTCTAAGTTCATATGGGTCTTTTTCGCACAGGTCGTTCAACTTCATGAGATTACAAACTAACCTAATTGATCCATCTGGCTTTTGTAGCGGAGGGACTGGATTCCTCCAGTCACTAGTCGATCTTCGCAATATTCCTCTTCTCTCCAGATCCCACAAGTGCTCATCCAGCTGTATACGGAGTGCTTGTGGTACCATTGCTCCTTTCCGCACCACTTTAGAATTTCTGTTTGTTTCTATCTTACATTTCTCGATCCCGCAAAACTCAATTATCTGACCGTCTTCATAGAACGCTTCCTTATACATATACAATAACTCGCCTAAACTTTTTACCTGCATTTTGATTTTCTTATTTGTATCTCCCTTTATAACACTAACGTGGCCACCATAAAAAGCCAGGCTTTTTTTTTCTTTCATCTTCTTTTCCTCCTCAAGCATTCTTTACTTCATCAACTTAAATGTATACTTGCACACAGAAGCTCCATGACCTCTACCCTTACAAATGTGACATATGGTATTATAAGACCTGTAAAATTCTCCTTTCCTATAATTTCTTCTAAAATGCACATTTTCTTTCGCACTTTCTTCTTTAAGTATTTTTCCCTATACATCCTTACCTTTTCCCGTAGCTCTCTATCTTTGCGCTCCTTCACTAAATTAATCAAGGAAAACGCCAATAATCTTTAGTCCATACTCCAGAGGTTAAATCTTTCATTATATTCCTTTACTAAGCTGTTTGCCTTTGTCATTCTAAAAGGCTTAATCTTTCTACCCAAGACATTATTCCATCGTCTCCTCTCTGTTTCTACTTTCAACATACCCTTTGCTATTTTTACGATCACTTGGTCATTCCCGTCTCTAGACCAGCATTATAAACTTCCGTCGCCATGTGATCCACTTGAATCATAAGGGTTAATTAATACAACAATACAACATTTTAAAGCTTTTTTTGAAAAACACGAGACATCTGTCAAGAACGTTGATACAGGTATCTTTTTTAAGCAATAAAGAAGTTTTTCATCGTAGACAAGTCTTAATCTATTTTTTTTTGTCATATTCAGTGTAAGACCACCATTGATAACACCACCTAGAGTCCATCATTATTGGGATGACTTTTCTAATTTTATCAAAGCCTACTCCTCAAGCTTTAATAGCAAAATTTTCTAAAGTACTCTTAAGCACTAATAAATGAAACTCTTCTTAGTTTAGGTTGTTAATCTTGTAATCAATTCTAAATGCTAATAATTTTGGACATTAACTCAGCCTATCTCACTTCTTAAGTATTCTCGTAAATTGTATTTATGAGAGAACCACAATGATTGGTGAGCAAATCATGATGAATTTTTTTTACATATATACTGTATAGTGGATATCAAAACTGTTAGTCCTGTCTCATATATGAAATGTTGATCTCAACGTATATTAAATAAGGCATATGAGTTTGTGCAATATTTCACATTCCATTGGAGAGGTTCGCTCAATTAAGTCTCCTCGCCATTCAGGTGCAACATGGAGGCTTCGCCCCTTCTATATAAAAGAAGTATATAATTCCCATGGAAGCGACTTTAAAATGGATGTATGACACTATCTTTGGGCTGCTTACGTATAAAAATCGTTAGACACATTTAATCATTGAACCGATAAATATTTTAAGCTTGCATTATCTATTCTTTAAAGCATGAAATAAGGGGATTGAACAGTCATTCCGACTAAATTGCATCATTTTAAGATCAATGTACAAAATGTTCATCTAAAGTTCAATTGAATAAGCAATGCCTATAGCATTTAGAGCTCGTAGCACATTCCCCTTATCATTTGTAAAAGTGGGTTGCTCCATGTTGTATTATAAGCTGCAATCCCTGCTTAGAGATTCTAATTTGCTATATATTTTATTGTTTTTTCCCTTAAATTATTTACTGAAAATATGCAGTTTTATTATTGCTAGACTTACTTATCGTGCTGCATTCCTTGAATCTTTGTCATATTACTTACTAGTAAATCTCAGCTCTCAGTTCTTTTTTTTCCCCTGCAAACTTTTCTTCAATCCACAAGCAGATTGTTTCTAGAGTTCTCACTTTAAAACTTACTTGTTTGTATGCTGTATCGCTTGTGATATATTCAAGTCATGCAAATGTCCCTTTTTAAGACTTTGCTATAATCACAGACCAGTTTCTTGGCAGGTTTTTTTGCAGATACTCATAACCTGTTGATATAATTTGCAAAAAAAAACAAATTTAAATTTTTATCCCAGGATGAGCCTTGCAAATATTGACATAGAAACAAATAAACCGGGGCAAAATGATATTTTGAAAGTTTCTATTAATTTTAAAGGAACAAACATTGTATCATATAAACTTATAAAGCTTATTCTCTTTGGTATTTTTGAATTCAAAAATGAAGAGATATTGTTTCTTAAAAGTATACCTGTTGCACTAAACGTTCTTGGAGCTGCAGAAACAGGCAAAACCCCATATAAGATCAACTATTACATACCAAAAAATACCCCGCCTTCATACCATTCTAAAAATTTTGATATATGTTACCACCTCATTTTACAGGCTTTTGATGAAAATAATGTAAGTATTGATATTAACAAAAAATTTAAGATTCTCCAAAGAACATACGAAAATTTCAACATTGATCAAAAAATGATTATAATACCTGAAGAATATTGCCAGGTTGTTTATGATAACGCATATAGAGCTGAGTATCTAAAATTAATATACAATGAAATTAATAATGAAAAAGATACAAAGTCATCGTATTTATCAATGACCACTGATGAAAAACTAGCATTTCTAACAAACATATACAAAAAATCATCTTTATTCGGCAATAATGGCTTGAGAAGATATAATAATTGTCTAACTGAACATATAGAAGAAACTTTGCAAGAATATCCATACGAACGGACTTTTACAATTACTGAAAATTCCAAGCCATTATGTACATTCAAAATAGACGATATAATTTACGCAAACACGGTAAACGTTATTAAATTTCAATTTTTGCAAAATGTAAAAAACATAGTAATCAAAATGTATCACCATGAAAAAGAAACCATAAACGAAACGCAATATAGTGACCTGATCTTCGAGGATAGAATATGCTCTGATTTCTGCATTAAGCAAGATTACGCATTTTATTTAAAAATGTATTCAGGCCCTTCCTATTCATGTTCTTACTTTATATCTTACTACAGTCTTGAAATGATTTTAGACGGCCAAAATTTCAAAATACCGATTAAAGTCCACAACAAAAACTAGATATTTTTTTATAATTTGTACTGTGCAAGACATAATACAGGCGGATCTAATCAATAAAAGTTTATTAACGATGTTATAATGTGTTGACTTACTGCTGGTATACGATTAAATTCACCAAATCTTTTTTGTGTGATTAAAATGTTTGTCGGGTTGCAAAATTTATGCAACTTGTGTGTGAAAGCAACATCTTTTTGATAATCAATTCTACATTTTATTAAATTTGCTGCAAAAGAAAATTTTGACGAATAAAGATCTTTTAAATAAGCACGAGAATTTGTATCTTGAAGAAGGCCAGGAAAGCGTATTATCACTCTAGCAGTACCGTGGATTATATCATCTGTTAATTTTATGCAATGAAATACTTCATTTATTTTCAATATGAGAAGATTACAACACTACAAATTTACAGGGTTTTCCGTCCTATTTCGTTTTTCACCCATCCAATTTCGTTTTTCAACCATCCAATTTCGTTTTTCAACCATCCAATTTCGTTACTGTTTTAAATGATTTATTTTACCCCCCGCATTAGGAAATTCACCATCCAATTTCGTTTTTCAACCATCCTTTTCGTTTTTCAACCATCCAATTTCGTTTTTTAATTTAACCCTTATATGACCGATCAGAACCTAAGTTTTAAGGATGAAAGAAGAAAAATTATAGTTGATTTGTACCTGCAAGGAAGCAATGTTTCCGGAATAGCATCTATACTTCAGATGCCAGTTTCAACTGTAAGGTCTGTGATTGACTGTTACACGAAAGAGGATAGAATCGCCCAAAAGCCAAAAGGCGGCAGAACTGTAGTAAAATTTAACGAACAACAACGTTTATTTATTCGAAGTGTGGTAGATGAAGACTGTACGCGTAGTTTAAGAGTGATAAAGGAACAGTGTATGCTAGTTGGCGGCTTTAATATAAGCCAAACATCAATCAATCGTATTTTAAACGATTTCCACTACTCCTTTAAAGTTGCTAAAGTAGTGCCAAACAGACGCAACGATCAGTTGGGTATAGAAGACAGGCATAGTTATGCAAATACATATTTCAATAAGGCCGCAGAAACACCAGTTGAAAATATAATATTTATAGGCGAGGTCGGATTTAGTTTTTCAATGAGATGTCGATTCGGAAGAAGTGTTATTGGCACAACACCTATCGTGCCAACACAAGTTATCAAAAGTCGCAACGTCTCCGTTTGTTGCGCTATAAATAATACAGAAGTATTATATAAACATGTATCACCAACTCCATACAATGGCGAAAAATTTTTACTATATGTTAAGGAGTTATTTGCCGTTTTGAACAGTAAACAGCTTCAAAGGTGTCTTATCATAATGGACAATGTCCGTTTTCATAAGACTTTGCCTATTAGAGAGATTTTTGCAGAAAGTGAACACCAGATATTATTTTTGCCTCCATATTAGCCATTCCTTAATCCAATAGAAAATGCATTTGCCAAGGTTAAAAATATAGTAAAACGGGCTAACTGCACATCTGAAGCAATGTTACTAACAATGATTGAGCGTAGTTTTGATGAACTTGATACAACTGATTTGCAAGGTTTTAATCGTAATATGATGAAATATTTATCGATGTCCCTTCAAAGGTTAGTTATAAATGAATAAAAGTCTTTAATGTGTTTATTTTTTTATACTTTTAGTTAAAAACGAAATTGGATGGTTGAAAAACGAAAAGGATGGTTGAAAAACGAAATTGGATGGTGAATTTCCTAATGCGGGGGGTAAAATAAATCATTTAAAACAGTAACGAAATTGGATGGTTGAAAAACGAAATTGGATGGGTGAAAAACGAAATTGGACGGTTGAAAAACGAAATAGGACGGAAAACCCTGTAAATTCAATTGACGGAGCTATATATAGGGCGAATTTGGTAAGAAAAAACAGCAAATTCACACAATTGGATAAAGCATTTACATTAGACATTCCTTATACGTATTTCTTCAAACGAAGATTTTATCTTTCCTTTGTTCGACAGGACGTAAGACGCATATCTTTGGCAAGCAGAGAAGAGAGCTGGACTGTTATTTTCGATGATTTATACGCTTTTTAGTATTTCGTTGCTTTTAGACCCAGTTTTATAGAATTAAGGAGAAAGACAAGGGCGATATCATTGTACTAAAGACTACAAATTGTTAAATAATAGTTATGGGTTTAAGTACCCTTTACCGGTAAACTTCGACTGTGGCAATTTAATTTGTTTTGTACCCCTAAAATTAAACATGCACGCAGAAAAAAAGATACAACTTATAAATTAGAAGAAGTTTTAATTCCTAAATTGGTATTCAAACGAAAAGAAACCGTTAACATCAATGAAAAAAAACTAAAGTTAAATTAAAATTATGTCAAAAAGAGGGGTAAAAATTAAAAAATATATTGTTAGATTAAGAAATGGATTACCAGTTTCGTTTTTGGACAGCATGTACCTTGCTAGATAAGGGTTGATTGGTTTAGAGGTGCTATAAGGTATATCTCCTTTAACAGCACTCCAGACACCTTCAATGGTGTTGCTATGAACATTGGTGACTGGATCTTTAAATCCCTTGCTATGATTTACGGTAGGATGGTCGTATCCATTAGCACTAAGGTCAACATATCCCTTCCAGCAGTCGTTCAGAAAGCTCAGACCCCGCCTCTCATGTTATTTACAACAGCTTGGGTAACTGTAACATTAACACATCGCTCAACTTGCATTAAACGGACCTTCTTTTGACCATCCTTCTGCGCAAATCCCAGAACCCAAACACCTAAGACAGGATGGCCACGGTTATACTTCCGCTTACCAAATTTAGTTTCATCAATCTCCCATATTTGACTTTCATAGAGAGTTTTCATCTAGAGACCTATAATGCATAGGTACAAGAATGTCTGAAAGACACTTTACAAAATTGATGCTTTTAATACTTAAGTTTAGCACAAAGGCAATTTTATTCAGGTTAAACTTATTAACCCAAAGCTCATGTATTTGTAGCACTTGAGTTTTCGACATTATGTTCTATAAAACACAGTGGATTTCCATACCGCCACTTTCGTTTTTCGTTATGAACATATTTTATTATTATCGCCACGAATAACCCCTTATTATAATGATTAGATACAATTTGCCACAGCTACGACATTCTGTTATGTGTTTCTTCTCTACGTCGTCAGCGATGATCTTTATTTTTGCGTCCGTCTGTCGTTAATGCATAATGAGGGGTAAAAAAAATTATTTATACATTATTTGAGCTATTTGTCGGCCTGCATGTGCAATTTTAGGGGTTTAAAAGAATAAAATTGACACAACCAAAATTTTTTGATGCACGGGTCTTACTCCCGTTGATGCCCAAATGAAAGGGAAGGATATGAAGTCTGAAGCATGATTAGCCTTCTTGTATTTACCCTATATAAAATACCCGATGCCTAATAACTAAGTAATGGCACAGATACTCATAATTTGCGTTAGGTTACCTCATTTACAGGTGCTATTGGATAGTCTTGTTGCAATATAGTCTCGTTGTTTTTCCGGGGGAACATGACAGACCTTTGATCGCCGACATGTCTATTAAAATCATGCGTAACTTTGGAGCAAAAAATGCATAGCGCATATAAATTAAGCATGAAACACATCATAAGAATTTTCTGTACTTTTATTCCCTCTACAGACTACAAATCGTTACCATCTTAGACTGCCAGCTTCAGAGTCTCCTCGCACGCGTCAGCTACTTGTAGATCGAACTTGTCTAATAGAATTTACAAACTGAAGAACATTATACCTAGTTGAAATAAGAAACATTTTGTGCGGGTCTGTACAATATTTACCATACATCTGCGAGGAATGTCTTCTTAGAATTATCTCCCACCCGTCAAACAAAGGTTTATGATAGCTTTTGCTATTTGAATAGAAAATTTGCGATACACCTCTACTCAGGAGCACATGGAGCTCAGGGTCCCATGTACCTGCTGCTGTCCAAATATATATTATAAAGGTCCAAGAGGCTTTGTGGACAAACCGCGCAAGGTTTATCGGAAAACTGGACTCCGAAGACAAAGCAGCTGCAGGGTTGAGGCATTCTCGATAAAAAATTAAGGACCTGTAATTATCTATTTTCCAGAATATGACGCTTTTAGGTTTGAGATGGATTCTTTATCAAGGCATACCTAACGCGTGATGGTTAAGTAACATGGTATGATACCCTTGATACCAGCGCAAGATGCTAAGTTTAATTATCCTACAATCATCCACATCTTATAAATAATGAGGCAGCGATGATGGATCCCCATCATAATTCCTTCAAAGCTTTAAGTTACCTACAATAGAGACATGCATTCCATCGAGGATACTAAGTAAGACCTTAGAGAGTTTTTAAGAGCGCCCCTTTGGTATCCATGATAGAAAAGGATTGATAATACTTGCAAATAGGCAATACGGGGAATGAAAGAAGCATGTCTTTTAACGAAAGCTGCAATAGATTCAAATAAAAAGCAACTAGGATTCATCTAAAATTTAAAATGGCGCAAAGGAGGTAAAAATTAATTGATACTTTACAGAAAAACATCAATAATTTTATTTTCATTGAGCTTTTTCAATGACATGAGATGCTCTTACTATGATTTTGCGTACATTGCACTCTGGACCTTACCATCTGTTAGGCCAAAAAATGAATGTATGTTAGTGAAATGAAAACCCGGTATCAAATCAAGCAAATCCTCAAGTATTGTTTCGCCACATAAAATACTGCCATCTTCAAATGTGATAGTAAAACAACTATCAATAATTTCGCAAGTATAGATTTCAAAGTGACGGTAAAGCTGACATGAACGACGTCTCTTGTAAATTCTCCTAGACTTATAGGGATTTAGACTGTATACGATTAAACTATCAGATACCATAAGGGGATTCTTGACGTTTATTCTTTCGTTTTCATCAACGTTTTTGTCTCCATACATTATTAAAAAGTTGCTTAGGGTTACTTGATTACTAGTCATTGGAGAATTGAATTCTGCGATTTCTTTCACATTTGTAAGCATTTGATCATATGCTTCTATTAGTCTTGTATACGTGTTTTGTTCTTTCAAAATTTTAATTTTAATGGGTACAGGAAGTTGCAAAATTATTTGCTATAATGAGGTCATCATTATATAAATATTGAAAAGAAATGTGGTTGCATAACTGCCCTAAAATACTAAGATAGCATATGAAACGTAATAAGTAGTTGACAAAATTTCCATAACAATTTGATGTAGTATCGATTTGCTCGGAGCTCAAGAGGCAAATCTACTATTTTAGCTAAAATTAACTATACTTATATTATAAAAAAAGCAATGAAAGCATTAATGAGACCAAGTAAATTTTAATGAAAACTTAAGCATCTCTAATGAACATAGAAATGTTTATAGCATCTAATCTCCAGTATGTTATTAATAAATAAATAATTTATTTATACAAACAGCAATTGGAAAAGATCCTTATCATACATAAATGACCACTTAGACACAATTTTTATTGCTTACAATAGTAATTGATCAAAGTGACATTAGATTTCGTACCCTCATCTTTTGCTTTTTGCAAAAGACACCGATCCTGACATTTGTAAGATGAGCTATACTGGAAATTATGGATATGACCAAATTCTTTGCATATTTGTTATTGTAAAATTAGCAACGTATGCAAACAAGAGGTGCCCCTTTATCATGCAGATGCAATATGTCGATTTTTTCTAGGTAAAACCGAGCAAAAAACTCAGTTTAAGTAAAGTTTCACGATTTCTACTATACAGACTAGCATATTTACGTTCCAAGTTTCAATCATTCGACAAATTACTGCCAGTTTTACATCTTCTATTCTTGCAGAATTATTATGGGTGGAGGATATCGAGCATTATTCACACAATAACAGCCTCCAAATCAACTACTCTCCGTAGTTCGGTTTTTGCTACATTGGTCTTATTTCCGTAAGAAGCTTCAAAATCCATTAGGTACAATTGAGCGGATGTATGCCATGTGGGCAAGTGTATAATCCAACTCTTTAATGAAAAATAGTGCACAAAACGTTAAGTTAGCCAATTCCGTTTCCATATAAACATAGCTCTTTATTTCTAAATCAATCTAAGAGTAGGAAGTCGCTTCTTTCCTTTTTCGAATTTTAAATATTGTAAATTGTTTGATCAGAAACCAGCTTAAATTATCAGCATCTATTTCTACTACATCGTAGTCACGCAAAAAATCCGCCTTGCCCTTTTAAATTATAATCTAACAAAAATGTAAATGGTTTATTCACCGAATCGCTTCAATAGATGCAAGAAAAAATATTAATCGGGTAATTTTCCCAAAGATTGTGTCGTGAATAATATTAGGTATGGCAACATACATAATCCATCTCAATATGCGCATGTTTTGTATTATCGCCTTGTAAATTGAGTTTAAAGCCGTAAGGTCCACAGTTTTATGTTTTAATACCCTTTTGTGATTTTGCCATACGTTATTACGTCGCAATTCCGAGGAGGCTCTCAACCTGCTTCTCATCTATATCAATATTTTCTTCCTTACATGTCATTTTCAGAGCTCTTGGTGCTTATAAACCATAGGAAAGGTCTTACGCCTGAAAACAGATCACTAAGTTGAATTAAGGTTGTAAGAAATGATAAGGTATTATTCTTGGCTACCGGAGAAATATGTCTCTGCCAATCTATTCCTCAAAATACATAAGACGCCGCTGATCTTTTTTTTCCCGCCACAGCAACCAATTATCTTCTCAATTTCTACTGCATTATTTTACTTTTTGAAAGAAATAAGGCTTTTTATTTCTTGAACTTAGCAAAAGTATAGATGTGCCTCATGGAGTGTAACACCCAATGTATAATGCTTTTTTTACCAAATAAAACGTAAACTATTATTTATTTAGAATGGTCTTTGCTCAGGAGGTAATTAGCCATTAGCCTTTCGACTGCCCCATGATTAGCTCCTACGTTGGCGCCAAGCCCTCAATAATTCTTTTATGAACAAAAAGGTAGACCTTAAAGTTTTTATTGGTGAGGAGACTGTATATATGCCATTATAGTGAGTTTAAAAGAGTTAAAATTACAATACACGGTAAGCGTTGGAATTTAATGCAAAACTTCAAAATTTTTAAAGAAGTAAACTCAATAAAAGCATACAAAAAATTGTAATGGTGGTTGACAGAGCAAAGAAGGTGATAATAAATGATTGATTGTGTGTTGGATATCATATATATCCAAATTTACCTATGAAACTTTTAATGCAATTCAATATGTCAAATAACTAACATGCTGCTACCTTCTGAAAAACGATAAGAAAGTGTTTTTACAAAAAAAGAGCTAAACTGCAAAACATATCAATACTTTGCGTTTAGCATGCGCTATGAGATATTATTTATCTTTGCAATGGTTTTTTCTATAAATTGCTTGATGTTTGTATCAGAGACGGGCCGCTGCTCAAAGATATGTTCAAAAAATAAGTTTTCCTTTATATCAAATATTTGGAAATCTTGTCCTTGGCCAATGGCATAATAAAGATTGTTGATTGGAATACCTGCCATTACCAAGCCGACAAAAATACTATTTAGTGCAGCAACCAAACCATATTCGTCAAAATTGACTATAAAAACAGTAATTTGTATCATCCGATTTACATCTATAGGTAAAATTACCAATTTGGTTATTTTTTCTATAATTTCGCCATAGTATAGTGCTATTTCCTTTTGTTTAAGATATTCACTATACAACTTCACTTCAACAAAAGGTTTGTCAGAATCCTCGTTTCTCATAAAACATTCAGTCGGCCCATTTATTTTGCAATACGCTATAGATTCTGCAAATGTTATTTTTGTAACACAATTTTTAAAGTCAAGTTCTGATTCTAATTGCATAATTAAGGCCTAAAAAAATATTAGTGAGGTACAAGAAATGCCATTGTCATGTAGAATTTAGTGAAAGTCGAAGGGCAAGAACTGCCGCTGATTTATAGATATTAGATTAACCAAGACCTTCTGCTAATTGAGAATTGATATTATATGTTAGGAATTCAAAATAAATATAGATATGAAAAGAATAGCTTTGGTTATTATACTGCGTCGAATTAAAGCAGCAGTTGGCTATATATATCTTTTTTCAGTCACAAATATAAGTTTATAATTGGTTTGTACACAGCTATAAATGCAATTGGTGATATAGAAATTTATTAGACGTTTAAAAAATCTAGGTTTTGTGCTCACAAAAAGAGTAATAATGTCCGCCGTATAAATATTAATTTAATTTAAAACCCGACAAGACGGGGAAAACTCTGCTTCAATAGCGCCTTTAACCCGTATTGCATATTAGTGGCAGTAAGACGAAAAACCAAACGGAATCTCTTGCCAAAACCATAAAAAATCAATCAAGACTGGCATCAAATCTATTTGTAACAACCTATTAATGATGGTGCTTAATTAATTTTAATATGTGGATCAAAGCTATGGCACATATGCTAATAGAAAGGATACGCCCTCACTGACAAAATAAATTGCAAAATTGGCAACTTTCAACATAAAAAAAGACAATTTTAAAAGGGGCAAAGTACTAGATCTTTCAATATTGATATTATGCAAAAGATTAGTTTCAATCCTTTGTAAGCTCTTTATGGAAGTTATGTAAATCTTTACCTCTCATGTATTTACTTTCTAGTTGACGTAACTATTCAAAGATATAAGATCTTTCTTTCAATTAACGTTAAATCCGAGAAAAAGCAATATCCCCATTCTTGTACCCGAAGACTGATATATATCTGCCCAGATTCTGCTACCCTTCCAGTTTATTCGCACGCTTCATCTTCTGCAGCCTTCCTTGTTAATATAGCAAAAAGTATATTCATTTTATTCCAATCAATTATTCATTTAGTAAACCCCTTTATAATGGAAAATCCACTTGCAGATAAAAACAAAGAATTTAGCAATGCCAAAATACAGCCACAATTTGTGCCAGAAGGGATCGATCAAAATTTAGTACTAAAAGAACAACTCAAGCTATTTAAAGCCATGAGACTTAAAAAGTTAGACGAGGTTTTTGAAAAGCATAGAAATAAACTACAGCTCGGAAATGACAATACAGAACACGAAAAGCTGAAATTATTGACTAAATACCTTAAGGATAATAATTATAATGATAGTGAGCTTGTAAATGACTTTTATCATTTACGAAAAGCATTTGCTTACGAAAAACAGAAATTGATGCGCGAGAAAATACTGGAGTCGTTAAAAGATACGGTAGGGCTTGAAGAAATATTAACAAGCACCTTTTATAATAAAGAAAACGAGCCATTTTTTCTAAAGATGGCAAATATTGAGAAACATCTAGACAAGAAAGCGGCAGAAAAGGCATCGATGTTCCAAAAAAAGTTATGTGAGGAGATTAGAGAAGGATATAAAACTAATTATGTGTCAAGGCTAAAGATACATGACTATAAAATAAGGAACATATTGGATGAATTGAAAAAGGTGCATCTATACCTTACAAAAAATAAAGATGATTTGATGCTGTTTAAAGAAGAAAAGGCGCTTTTAAAGCTCAAGGACAATGACTTAGAGGCATATAATAAACATGTTGAAGATATCAAGCAAAAACAACTGAAAAGGGTTTGCGATTTGCTTGCTGAAAAGAAATATAAATCAGATGCAAAGGAAGATTTTATTGTCGAACTGCGCTTATCATTGTCGCAAATGTTAGGTAATTTTGATATAACAACAATTGGCATGATACTAGAGAACTACGAGAATAAAGAGAATTGCTGTTTTTTTAACAGAACATTTCCTGACAAGATCAAAATTGTAATTGGGTTTATACAGGGCTTGTCTATTAGAAAAAGGAATAAAGCCCCCATTTTGATTCTTGTCGATTATGACGAATTTGATAAGACACGATCGGCCTTTGAAAACAATTTATATGATACTGATGTAATTATTTATACAGAAAAAGGATTAACAAATGATATAGCGAAAGAATCTGATGATGGCGTGATTCTAATAGTTCCGTATGAATTATACTACAAAGATCATTTATTGATCAATATTACCACATTTGCGAGCATTGCTTGTTTCTGCGAAGATATTGACAAAATAAAGACACTGAATACTATATTACAGCCAGATACTCACAGGCTTATATTCTCTGATAGTAGTATTGTTGACACCGTTGCTAAATTGTGGACCTTGATATCTTTTTTGATATTAGAGGTCCGTGATATAAAAATTGATTTTTTTGAAACTACAAATGGCCCAGAATCATCTAGTAAAAGCAAAATTATACTGACAGATGATGAAACCAAGCTTTTAGAATATAAGATGGTGGAATACCTAAAAGGATGCAGACAATATTGCAAGGGCAAGACAATTAATTGCATTATGGTACCGTTAACAGAAACACAAGACAGATTGTGTAAAATGGTTGAAGATCTAAAAACGTATTGCGAAAACTCGAGTGTAAAGCGCGCAAAATTGTCTTACAGCAGTGAGCGCGAACTAATTGCAAAGCTTTGTCAGAACAATGATAGCACTTTTGTGCAGCAAAACATCATTTTGCATCCATACATGTTTAAGACGTTATCTGATTATTTTAATAGAACTTTTGACGATGGATTGTGCTCTACATCGTCAAAATTTATTGTTGCAAAAAACATAATTGAGTTTACAGATTTTGATAAAGCGTTTCCACTTTTTGTGTTTGCAGATGCCAATTTTATGAATCTGTTTGTATGTTTTTTGGATATGTGCGGCTTGAATGGGAATACTATAAACGCGAGAAACGTTCTTATCGTAATGTTGTAGTACTTTTACATGCATGTGAAGAATCTATAAATGAGATAGTCATTGAAACCCCTTTTGATATATATGTACTTGATAAATCTATAATTGTTTCCAACGTAGTCCGTGGCGTTAGAAACTACAGGAGTATCAACCGTTTGGTGGTAAAGAAAACATATGAAGAAGATTTTATTAACGCATATAACAATGAGGGAGGTATACATCTGGTTATGTTTGACTGCCTTAAAGATTACCATTACGATTTTTTAGATACTGCAACTAGAATCCCTAGACTAAATCTATCCCCATTCCAAAGGGACGCAGAAAGTGGCACAGAGAGACGTAATGTGGATAATAATGATATGTTACAAAAGAACAATCTTTTATCTGTAATATATGCTAGCGTTAGGGATGGGCAAAATATTGTTGAAATGTTCATTGATCTCCCAGACAAAGAAGAATATTCCGATTATTACGAAATTATCAATAATCCAATAAGCATAAGCCAGATTAAGAATAAAATGCATGAATCTAGCTACACTATACAGATTATGCTGGATGATATTACAGTGATGTTAGATAATGCATTAAATTACAATGAAGAAGGATCGGACATATATAAGGATGCTTTGTACCTGAAAAAGCAAGTCCGAGCTTTTGCGCGAAAAAATATAAAATAACTAAATTTTTCGAATTTTGAAATGCTAAAATTTAATTTAAGCAATTGAAAGCTGTATAAGCAACACCGAATATTCTAATAATTTCCGTTTTATATTACTATTTCGATCTTTGACTGTATCCTCCCAAGAGTCTATCAAGCGGATGAGAGAATCCTGTCTTGTAAGTGCATCAGCCGCTGATATAAATGTAGAAGAAAGCTGGAACCTACATATAATTACGATTAAAACAATTGTTAGATAATATATTTTAGGGGAAAGCCACCTCTTATCTAAATTTATACTCTTAAATATCGTTATCTAAATGTGTGTTTCTAAGCTTAAATATTTATTAGGGGTAGTGGAGAGGATGACAACAGTGGCAGATGACGGTGAAGCCCCCTAAATGTCTGTAAGTAAATTACAAAAATAGAAAAATCTATATACCCAATAAATAAACATCCAGGGTTAGTAGTATATATTAATATTGCGTCTGGTCCAACACTTCCATTTGCTTCATCTCCACATAGCTTCTCAATCGCCCTAGTAACAAATACTTTCTACCCAATCCTCCCTCTATGCTTCTTCTGTAGTCTAGGGATATGGCTCCGAGTGTCATTTCAGTACTGTGTTTGTAGTAAAAGCATGAATTCATAGATTAATTAGTTACTCGGTTATGTTTTGATTAAACCTGTTGGTTTTAGTCGATCACCAGGCAACAAACGCATAGAATCATCATTTATTTTCCTTTCTTCTGCCTACTCTGTCCTCGCCTTTGCGATAAACCAGGGAAATTTTAACGAGGTTTTCCTATGTATTAGTGATCTGAATTGAGAAGATATGAATTGACCACGGAGAGAGCTGCATAAAATAAATAGTTCGAAGAAAACCCTTGAATCTATCTTCTTTGACTATCAAAGGCACAATATGCCAAAGGGAGTGATGAGATAAGCTACAACTACTGACGCCTTTGGATAAAGATTCAAGCTTTCGGATCTGCACTATTGGAATGGATACCCTGGAGAAACCAAAAGAGGACGAAATGAATTTTCGTTAATTAAAAAAATGGGTGTTTGGGGTTCATGCCATATTTGATATTTGGATTTAGCTTTTTTACAATTTTCCCTGGTCATAAGTCTATCCTGGGCCATAACGTATGTTTTTGGTTAGCATTTAATTATAATTCCAATTTCATAGAAATATTGTGTTATCTGCACTATACTGCTCAGGGGAGTCAATTGACGAGCATAGTGCCATGTATAGTATTGAGGCATACAGCGAAACTTTTGAACTTAAGAAAATGCCTAAGGCCATAATTTTGACCATAGTAGCAGCATTGGGATTTGCCAGACAAAGAACGAGTTGTTGCGGAAGCAATTGGGGGTTGTGTGAGTTTAAGGATAGCCAGTAAATCTCTTTGCTTTGAAAGTAACAAGTTAAGTATTAAACCCATTAATAAACAACTCGGCATTAAAATGTTTATAATATC